>CM030844.1:12578082-12688082 GCA_018105865.1 Metaphire vulgaris
GTCTGCCGTGAAGCTTATGACGTCATAGGCGCTGTCGACACCGGAAGTAAATTTCGATTGGCATTTGGAATTCCAATCCTATGCCGAGAATAATGACCGCAGGAATATCACGCAACCAATCCGGGACGTCGTTGATCAATTTAATCAATTAGCAAATGGGATTAATAAGACATTAAAGATTAATCAGCTGGCCTCTGGGGAAAAACACGTGAAAGGCCAAGTTATTTGATGCAGACTGATTTGTGCGAAGAGACATTGCGCAGTAAACTCTGTGGAAAAATAAGGCCCGGATACAGGGTTATTTCTAGGATTATCGATTTGGGGGGATGTCGGTAAATTCTGGGGGTTCCCTGCCAAAAAGTCTGACAAGCAAAAAAGGTCATCCAATAGCTGAAATTGGGGCCGGGATGTTAGGGGGCGTCGGTCTTAAATTGGGGAGGTTTTGGGGAGGGTGTTAGGGGGGTGTAAAAATATCCCTGCCTGGCTAGCTGTAACGAGTTTAGTTTGTGCTCACTCAAGTTCTCCGGAAGTAGTAGTAGTAGTAGACAGGCGTAGTTCTAGGAATTTGGTTCTGAAGATACAGTAACTTCCCAGGCAGATCACCAGCCAATAGCCTAATTATAATTATTAACAGACGCGAAAACGTGTTTCGAATCAGAGTATCATCTCTCTGGAACCAGAGTGCTGTCTGTATCTTTATCATCTCTGGAATATGATATGCATCACGTGACGGCCAGCGGCGTCTTGAGTCCTGCAGGAGCCTTTCTCATGCTCTATCGCGCACAGAGAGTGTTTGGTTTTGGTATCTGATCTACCCAGTAAAAATAAACTCCAAGCTGACATTCTCACGATGTTATTCGACTGCTATTTTTATATCTACAGTATAGGAAACGTTTTTCGATAAAATCTCCAACTGTTGCGTGTATTCGACGAAACAATTTATTTGACGTAAGAAATTGAAGCTACGCCACGCTTACCTCGCGTGTTTATAATTGAAGACAGAACCACACGAAGCCCTCTCCCTCTTTCCCCCTCCCTCTCTCCTTCTGTCTCTGTCCTTCTGTCTCTGTCTTTCTGTCTCTGTCTTTGTCCCCTGTCTATCTCCGTCTTTATGTCTCTCTGTTATTTTCTGTCTGTCTGTCTGTCTGTCTGTCTGTCTTGTCTGTCTGTCTCTCTCTGTCTTTCAGTCTCTCTGTCTTTCTGTCTCACTCCGTCTCTCTGTCTCACTGCGTCTCTGTGTCTCTCTGTCTCTGGTCTGTCCCTGTCTCTGTCTGTCTGTCTCTTTGTCTGTCTGTCTCTTTGTCTGTCTCTCTCTGTCTGTCTCTGTCTCTGTCTGTCTGTCTCTGTCTCTTTTCTCTCTCTCTCTCTCTCTCTCTCTCTCTCTCTCTCTCTCTCTCTCTTTCTCTCTCTCTCTCTGGCACGCGACTGAAATGGCCAGGACGCCATCTGCTGAGGTAGACGAGACTATAAGCCAAACTAGAGGGATGCCAAAATGATATCTAAGTGTAAACGTGATGATAAAATATATGCTAATCCTCTCTTCTCTCCTCTCGTATCCTCTCCGCTCCGCTCCTCTCCTCTTCAATTCCTCTTCAATCCAGGCTCGATCATTTGAGAAGAAAAAAGAAGAAATACTAACTATGTGTAAGCGCGTCACTTGAATATACATTCCAGGGACGACGACACAACTAGAGAGCAAATGACTTTTAATGCTTCGAGTGGAGCGAGGAGCGCAGTTTCCCTCGTGACGCTGAAGTGCTGACGTCATCGGTGCTTTACTTTGGATCAAAGGAATTCCCCGATAAGCTTTTGGCGTTCGTCCTGATATAGAAGGTTCCTATTTGCCAGAGGAAGTGCGCGCTCTTTGAAACATCTGTACGAGAGCTTTAAAATTAAATTGCACGCAGATGTTGTCTTTCTATGCTATCTACAATAGCACTTTAGCAGCTTAATTCATGGTGATATCGGAAGGTCATACCAGTGGGGGCGGGGTGGGGCGGAGCGAGGTCGGGAGCGAGGAGGAGGAAGAATCAGCTCAGTGACAAAGAATATTTAATTGTTTCATTATGCTAGATAAGCTAGTTAGATGTGTTAATGACAGCCTGGAACTTTCTCTCGCTATCTTCACTACCCAGAGTGGACCAGTTGGGTGGGGAAAGTCAGTAAGCAGTGAGCAGGAATTCTCCTCACCCCCCACACCAAAAATACCACAGTGGTAGGGTTGACTTGCAACCTACCAAACTATAGCAAGCAAAGTCATTCCAAGTCTAGTACAATGCAACATTTTGGATATAGTTTTCCTATAAATAATATCGTATGTTTGAGGAAACCCAAATCCTAAATTGCATCATTAAACAGTCTAAAGCACGGTTTCCCAACATTTTAGAACCGCGGCCCGCTTCAGCGGTTTTGCAACGTGCCGCGAGCGACCCTAATCATAGCATATAATATTTTTAAAAAATTCATTACGCCATCTGGTGAACGTTTGTTCTGGGTTTTGAATAAATGGCAAAACAAAGGCTCTTACTCAATTCGAATGAAAATATGGCAAAGATATTAGGTAGAATAGTTCATATTTTTGCAAAATAAAACAATGGGAGAGAAACAGGTATTGAAATTCTAGAAAATTATTTTTGAAAATTTGCTAAGAACATACCTTCTTTAAGCGTCTTAAAAATCCTATGAGTACGGCAAAATCGCTTAACCGTTGGGTGATGAAATGCAATTATAAGAGATTTCCTATTCTTTTTGGAGTTTCAGAGCGAAATGGTCGGAATACGTTTTTCTTGCGTTATTACAAAACAATATTAATTTTTAACAGTATCAGTATTGTCAGTTGCAGTGTAGAGAGCTCATCCACATAATACGTAAGCAAAAAACATATTTTCTACTCCCTCTCCTCGTTTGCACACCGTACATAAGTAAGATCTCCTAAATCCCATCTCCCTCCCACTCAGTGCGTACGTAATATATGGATGGACCCATGCCTCCATGCAGTGGCGGCTCCAGGATTTGGTAAGTGGGGGGCGTTGGGGTGGCAACTTCTAACCATGGGGGTCAACCATTTGTTGTTAGGTATATGTAGTATTAAGTATAGGGTCCCAACAGGGGGGCCACTGGGGGGGCAGGCACTCAATAGGGCCACGCCCCCCCGGGCGCCCCCTGTGGAGCCGCCACTGCCTCCAAGGGCCTGTTTTGGCTCAGATGACATTGGCTCACTTGATCTATTGACTGCGTGGAATAGAATTAGTGAGATGCAATTTTAAAGTATATTTTATACAGCTGAAAACAACGTGTGTTATTTGAGGCGCTGAGAACCATCCAGAGCGGCCTATCGAAAATAGCAAAATTTTGAGAAAACGGATTTGAAGTTTGGAATGAACTTGTAAAATCACCAATTTACAATTTATTAGCTTTAACCAAATATATAATACAAACTGTATCCCTGGTCCATCTGGTTACGTTTGCATTTTTGCCACATGCACGAGTTGTGACGGGTGTCCGGTATTTTGGAGACAGGGATATGGCAACTCTACACAGTGGTAAAAAAATCGTATGCCACTGAAACTCATAAACATTCTGATGACTTTTCTTAGATTTGTCTACTAAAATTGACTACCGGTTCTTGTGTCTGAATAGACTTTTCAGCCACTAATATAATTACAGGAGGCCTAAGTATCTAAAACCATACAACGTTGGCTTTGCATCGGCTCTTCTGTTGGACAAAAGAGGTCGAAAGTTAGGGAGCCTAACTGAGAGCAGCCAGGCTTCAGACGAGAACTATCTTACTTACTTACTTACTTACTTACCTTTGAATATATTGGATAGTGAAGTCCCTGTCTAAGCAACTTGGAAAACTGTAGAGAAGACTGTTTGATTGCAGTATATTTCTGGAATTGACATTCTCTCTTGCGGTGGAAATTGACATAGGGCGTACCGTCCATTGATAATGATTGATGCATACATGATACAGATATATAGCGCATTTGAACTGATGCTAATAAAGCGCGTAGTAATAGCAATAATATTTATTGTTGTTATTATTATTATCATCATCATCATCATCATCATCATCATCATCATCATCATCATCATCATCATCATCATCATCATCATCATCATCATCATTGTTATATTTGATCCTATACTTCGATTCTATACTAAATAATAATAATAATAATAATAATAATAATAATAATAATAATAATTAATAAATTATTACAATGTGAGTCACATCTTTGTGTAGATTCTTCGTATTACTAAGCGTCGTGGTAACAATTTTAAACAAAGTTTTCCAACTCATTTTGTGTGATTAAAGATAATCGGGCATCATCATATATATCCAGACAAGTAATCTAAAACTGGTATTTGAAAATTTCTATGAGATCGATAATTACATATTGGGCAGGGGCAACTGATTTTATTTTGTGTCCCTGTCTAAAACCTTCTCCACAGCCCTTCGTATATGGTAAACATATTGAATGTTTTCAACGTATATGCTGTCATTGCGGTTAAAACAATTTGACGCTCGTACACAGCACAGATGAAGTTCAGTCTCTCCTAAGATTTTTGACATTCAGTACAGTAATATCGGATAGGAACCGAATCAGCCAACTTGGAATAGAGAGGTCTAACCTGTGAGTGCGATATACGCTACACATTTGCAACGCTGACAAACTTTCCAGAAATTGTCTACCGCCTCATGAAGTCGGGCCTAATAGAAACATTCGCGATATAATAATACTCAAAATGTTTTTCAACATCTGAAGAAAGTTCACGAAAAGCGAATGCACTGAAGAGACCTACCTTGGAATCACTCTTCAATCTCTGAGCTTTCACCGTTTTTCTTTAAATCTGACTTTCCTACGAACAATTTCTTGAAAGTTTTCCTATAAAGACACTTTGCAAACAACGACTGCCTATCTATTGGTCATTTGTATATTATCCTAAAATTCCGCTTCTGCACACGCGCGGTATGTGATGACGATGATGATGATGATGATGATGATGATGACGATGTGGCTAAATTACGGAAGATCCAAATCAACCAATCGATTCTGTAATCGAAGAAGAAGTAGATGCAGCATCGTTGTGCCGTGGAACAGACCAACATGTGCACAGTCAGCGGCGCTCTGGAACGAGTTATCGACACGGAAAGTCCGACGGAGGAAGTATCGACCTGCCGGCCCACCGCCGCCCCACGAATCCAGCAGCCAGGACATTCGCCGAAGTGTAGATAACGCGAAGACTCCCCCCACTTTTGCTCCTCGTGATTACGACGTGGTCTCCTGTCCTAATCGCCTGTGGTCACGTCGAATCGGTCTGGCTGGCCGTCTGGCTGTCTGACTGGTTGGCCGGTCGGCCGACTGGCTGGCTGGTTGGTTTTTCGACTTTCGAACAAACTGGCTGAACTGAAATCGAATCGTCTGCCTTCGCGAGATGACGACTGACGCGAACGAAAGAAACAGACGATTTAGAAAACTGATTTTCTGCGGCGTCAACTTCTGGCATCGAGATCAGCGGTTGAACAAATCTCTGTCTCTGTCTCTGTCTCTCTCTCTCACTCTGTCTCTCTGTCTGTCTCTGTCTCTCTGCCTCTGTCTCTGTCTCTCTGCCTCTGTCTCTCTATCTCTGTATGTCTCCGTCACTGTCTCTATCTCTGTCTGTCTCTATCTCTGTCTGTCTCTATGTCAATGTCTCTCTCTCTATCTCTGCGCTCTGTCTCTCCGTCCTCTCTCTGTCTCTCTCTCTGTCTCTGTCTCTGTCTCTCTCTCTCTCTCTGTCTCTCTATGTCTCTCTCTCTGTCTGTCACTGTCTCTGTTTCTCTGTCTCTCTGCTTCTCTGTCTCTCTGTCTCTCTTTCTCTCTTTCTCTCTCTGTCTCTCTGTCTCTCTCTCTCTCTCTGTCTCTCTGTCTCTCTTTCTCTCTTTCTCTCTTTCTCTCTTTCTCTCTCTGTCTCTCTGTCTCTCTGTCTCTCTCTCTCTGTCTCTCTGTCTCTCTTTCTCTCTTTCTCTCTCTGTCTCTCTGTCTCTCTGTCTCTCTGTCTCTCTGTCTCTCTGTCTCTCTGTCTCTCTGTCTCTCTCTCTTTCTCTCTCTCCGATGCACCGACGGCCTTCGAGCCCCACCGCTCGAACACGGCACTCAACTGCCGATCGATTCACATCATGTCCTCAATTTCAATTCATCCATCTCCCCATAACAGATATAGACTTCCATCTCTCTTGTCATCATATATACAAACATCTATCATTCAAATCATCATATTATATATTTTATCTATCTCTTTCCCGGGTCCCAATAATTATAGATACAGTATAATCATCTAACCGTAATCATCATATACATAATCATATATCCCTCCCCCCGTCGTATATAGGCCTATGCAGTGTAGGCCTAATCATCTGACACTCTAATCATCATAGATATATTAATGTATCGTCTCCCATTGTACAGGAAATATAATCATCCGTGTCTCTGATCGTCGGTCTGTCAAAGATTTATTTCGTCTAAAGGCGTGAAATATCACTCGTTTGGCGTCACGCGTAGAGAGATAAGGATGGCTTATTGCAGGAAAAGATCCTACGTTACACCGTCAGAGACCTTTCCTTATCAGTATACACTTGAGATGTAAGCGAACATCGTCAGAGGTGCACTTCTCCTCCAGCATACCATCGGGTCTTCGTTGCCACCAGAGATACACTGTAGCCTAAATGTTGTCGGCGAAAAATTATTCTCACCGCCTGTCTGTCTGTCTGTCTGTCTGTCCGCCTGTTTCGTCTCAGCAGTCTATGTACCGGTACCTTTCTCAGTTCGCGTCTGTCTGTGTGCGCTGTGTGTGTGCGTCTGTCTGTAGAATTCTTGGAGGCGAGAGGTACCTCCGCGGGTGGTTCGTGTTTTCGTATAGCAGTTAGGTTTTTGCTCGGCAAATTGGGCAGTATATGTCTAATCTATCCATCTTTGCGTTCTCGATCAATCCCGCGACTGCGTTTGAAAATCGACGGAGCGGAAAGATACATTTGTCAGCTGCGGCTTCGGTATTGACTGACCGATGTACTCTGACTTTCGATCGAAAAACCAATATATATATATATATATATATATATATATATATATATATCGAAAAACCAATATATATATATATAATATGTATGTATATATATGTGTATATATATATGTGTGTGTATGTATATTACACACACACACACATATATATATATTATATATATATATATTATATATATGTATATGTATATATGCATATACATACTGTAGCTCTTTAAGTCAAATGTCCTAACGAGGGTCTCTTAGGTTTCTGATAGTGGCAAAGCGATGTTAGAATCGCCGGGGGGATGGGGGGGGGGGCTTTGAGGGTTTTGACTCCTTCCCTCTGGTTGTGCCCGAAGTCACGGTGGAGGGTGAAACTTCTGGCAATTAGCCGACTTACTCAGTGACACTCACACCGGAGGTATATGACTTAGGGGGGTGAGAGTATAGTTCCACATCCCAAACTGTTTTTTACATGCAGATCAAAAACACTGACAGCAGTACGAGCGCGCTTTCGAGCGCTCGAGTCAGCGTGGAATTGCTATTTTCAAAATGAGGAAAGATTTGATTTATGCGCAATACAAAGGCTCTGCTTCTTAATATTTTCACAATTTTCGGCCATGCAGACAACCGGTGCTTTCATAAAGAATTTCATGCATCAGACATTTAACGATATATTTGTGTGATTTGATGATTAAATGTCACAGTTTTCTAGTTTTCTTTAGAACTGTGGTACTGCATTTGCACCAGGGATATTTTTACACCCCCTACCCACCCCTACCCCACCCCCACCCTTCCCCAACACCCCTCGATTTGAGGTCGACACCCCACATTTGGTAATATGACAATGGTATGCATACAAAATGCATACTAATTAGCTCCGACACACCCCCATTTGAGGTCGACACCCCCAAATTCACAATCCTAGAAATATCCCTGATTTGCACGGACCGTGTTTGCAACGGACTCAAGGCAACAAGAGCCATGGTTAGTGGGTAATATTGCGTGTGATCTGTTCTCCAATGGACTGGTGGTATATCCGGTTGTAACCAGTGAACGAAGTGAGTGCAACAATGAGTCAGTCACCCAGGCTCTATGTGTTTCTGTGTGTGTGTGTACGTGCGTGCGTGCGTACGTGGCGAAGAATACTGAGGTATATACTTTGCAACTAATCGATGGCTTTGTTAATTATTAAATATACTTTCTCGAAGCAGTCAGCGGTAAACAGATCGATGCTGACGAGAGAGAGAGAGAAAAAAACGAGAGAGAGAGAGACAGAGACAGAGAGAGAGAGAGAGACAGAGACAGAGAGAGAGAGAGAGAGAGAGAGAGAGAGAGAGAGAGAGAGAGAGAGAGAGATAGGCACCATATAAAGACCTCTGACTAAATCACTGCAAAAACAGAAGGCAAGAGAGAGATAGAGAGAATGGTGAGGAGGAGAGAGGAGAGAGAAGAGAGGAGGAGGAAGAGGAGCCAACAAAACAGGAGAATGAGAGAGAGAGAGAGAACCAAATCTTATGCTGACATTTTTATGTTCAAAATACAAATGAGATCCAGGGTATTGTCACTTAACGACTTCGCTGACTTCAATGGGCGTCGGCTGATACATTCATCATCAAAGCAATCATCATCACCACCACCACCATCATCATCATCATCATCATCATCATCACCATTATTATTATCATCATCATCATCATCATCACCACCATCATCATCATCACCTTCATGATCATCATCAATAACCGTGGGTTCAGTGCCCGTTGGTGTCTGATGCAATCATTACAGTTTTGTTCCAATCTTTTCTGTCGGCAGACAGTTTCCACACCAATCACCAATGTCATCACACCGTTCCCTGTGTGCTTTCTTGTTGGAACCGTCTTGATCTTTCTATCATCTTTCATACGACATATTCCTCTGTATCACTTTTTGCATCAAGAGTTCCTTTGGTTGAATTTTTCTTGTATAGTTCCTCTTTGTCGATCTTTTCCAACCATCCAATTCTGAGAATTTTTCTAGAGCATTTTCTTACAAATGCTAAAATTCTTCTCTCCACTTCTTTTGCGATGGTTCAAATCTCGCATCCAAATAAAGAAACTGCTGAATAAATATGCTTCAAGAATCTTCTTTTTTTTATTCCGAGACTTATTGCTTTGCTCTTCCAGATTGTCTTCATTGTCTTCAGACTTCCTAGCTCTTTCGCTGCTCTTATTGCTGCCTCTTTCTTGCAGTCCAGATGACGTGTCATGTTGCTTCCAATGTATACGCGAAATTGTCGACGTATTCTAATTCGAATCCATCCACTTTGATCCTTCTTCCAATATCTTTCTGTCCAAACACCATTTGGTGTTTGTCTTGCCAAAACTCATTGATAAGCCATTGCGCTTTGCGTCATTATACCGATATATTCACAATCGTCTAATTCTCAAATTCTAAGCTTCCAGACACATTTTCGTCGTTTCAGTCGTCCTACAGTCACTCAATGAAGCAAAACTTGAATATTTTTTAAATCTTTCTTCAAGGCAAAACTCGCACAAGAATGTTCCATGTCCAGATGCAAGATGGTCTTGCATAATTAAAGGATCGCCTAATTTGATGGCTCCCATTATCCTAGACTGTCCAGTTGTTCAGGTTCATATTGCGTCCTCCGTAGATCATTACTCAGCCATCGGACATCGTCTCCCACAATGCACTTCGCTTCAATTATGCATACTTCATCTGTCCGTATTTCTCTTCTTCTGGTAACCTTTTATGTCCCTATTTGGAAATAATAATAATAATAATAATAATAATAATAATAATAATAATAATAATAATAATAATAATAATGTTAATGTTAATGTTAATGATGGTGACGGTGCTGATGATGGTGTGAACCGAGTTTAGTCTAACAGTACTAATGTTAAACAGCTTCACTAGAATATTGAAATGAACCTTCGAAACAAGGCATTCTACGCTCAACACTTGGATAAAGAGAGAAGGCAAACAGCCTGATCTGCAGCAAAGCAAACTATAGAAAGAGAGAGAGAGAGAGAGAGAGAGAGAGAGAAAGAGAGAGCAGACAGAGGCAGATACAAAGAGACAGAGAGGCAGGCAGATAGACAGAGAGAGACAGACAAACACCGTGTTTTATACAGGCCTGTTAGGAGGGAAGATTCTCCCCCCCCCCCACAAAACCCCTCAAAATTTCCCCAAAATCCCAGCACTTACACAAATTTTGCATTGAACTGTGTCTTTTCCCCTCCAACCAAGTCGACTCCCCCCTCCGAAAGCCTCAATTCTCCTCCCCTCAAAGGCCTAGAGTCTGGAAAAAACACTGGACAAACAGAAAAAAAAGAGAGAAAGAGAAAGTGAATCAGAGAGAGAGAGAGAGAGAGAGAGAGAGAGAGAGAGACCTACCAATCAGTTTGCGAGTAGATGCAACTGGAAGAGTCGCGTGGGAGGTTGGTATAGGTCGAGTCGGCGACAGAAGCAGCTTCAAAGACTTTGTCGCTTGTTTCGACGTCTATTAAAAAAACTACCGGTTGACAACTGAGCAACGTACAATGCTACACTGTTCTGGCGAATTCTACGCTACCATGATATACAATTTGCGCATTTTCGGCCTCGCGAAATTTGGGACTTAGAAATATCCTTTCTAATAATAATAATAATAATCAGGCCCTCCGAGAGAAATTCCGGGCCCCTGTGCAGAATGGCCGACGGGCCCTTGACAAGTCATAATTTTTTCTTGACGACCTTTTTTTTTTTTTTTTTTTTTTTTTTTTTTTTTTTGCTCGTCAGCCGTTTATTATAAATGTTTACGACCTTTTATGTTGACGACCTTTTTTTTTTTTTTTTTTTTTTTTTTTTTTGCTCGGCGTCGTTTGCCGTTTATTTAGCACTGTGTCCATGGCCCCCTTGTGCTCGCCGGGCCCCTCTGCTGAACTGACATTTTTAACCATTCTTTAGTGTTATTATTCATTTTATTGTTTTTATTGTTAATTATACATATTCATCATCGGCCCGGGCCCCCTCCAGACCGCCGGGCCCCTGTGCAGTTGCCCCCCCTGCCCCCTCTCGGAGGGCCTGATAATAATAATAATAATAATAATAATAATAATAATAATATAATATATAATAATGATAATAATAATAATAATAATAATTATTATTATTATTATTATTTAAATTATATATTATAATAATATTATTAAATTATTAATGTTATTATAATATTATATTATTATTATTATTATTATTATTATTATTATTATTATTATTATTATTATTATTATTATTATAAAGGATAAGCAAAGCACCATAATCTGCAAATATTATTATTATTATTATTATTATTATTATTATTATTATTATTATTATTATTATAAAGGATAAGCGCAAGCACCATAATCTGCAAATATCGAATCTTAATGAGAACACACACAAATGGCTTTTTGTTTATCGTGGTGGTTTTTTTGGTGAAGATTATTCAGATTAGGCTAATGACAAAATGATCAGTGTTTATTCTAGGCCTTCTCTGGAGGGTGCGGGGAATTCCCTCCCCCAAAGTTTGAAATCCCCCAATCTTTTTTACATTTTGGCAAGTAGTATGACCTTTCCAATGCCTGTTCCCTCCAAAAACTTTTAAACTCCCTCCCAATGTCTAGGTGGCTAGAATGTTCACCGCAAATGCTAATTCCAGATAATAATTGGTTAAAATATTAGGACTAGCTATTAATTTCTAATAATCATAATTGACTTAGTAAAATACGTGAGGTCGTTTCAATATATCGTATTATTATTATTGTTATTATTATTGTTATTATTATTATTATTAATTATTATTATTATTATTATTATTATTATTATTATTATTGTTGTTGTTGTTGTTGTTGTTGTTGTTGTTGTTGTTGTTGTTGTTATGAACTACTTTAGCGCCTGTTCTAATACCCCTATGCATCAATCGATGGTACTCCAAGTTCATAGCGCAAAGAGCCATGTCGTTTCCGAAGATCAATCAGAGTGGAGAAGCTGAGATATAGACTAGGCCTATGAAGGAGAAGAGAATCGGACCTATTGTTAAAGTTGAATAGAACACTGATGCAGAATTCGATAGAACAATGTTCTATCACTGCGAGAATTTCGTGGCGTCACCTGGTGAGTGTGAAACCATTAGCCTAACAATGTGTCAATGTTTTTCGTTGTAAAACCACAAGTTATTTCTTATTTTTAGTGTAACAACTCTCTAGGTGCAGTGTTTATTCTAGCTACCTAGACATTGGGGAACGTTTAACATTTTTGGGGAGAACAGACTTTTGGGAGGTCATACTACTTGTCAAAATGTAAAAAATTGGCGGGGGGAATTTCAAACTTGGCCCACTTGGGCGGATTTCCCCAGAGAAGGTCTAAAATAAACACTGCCCTATGTGACATTTCTAATCCAAACACGATCGCAAATCTATCCAAAACATCTATCCAGTCAGATATAGATAGCTTGGTTATGGAAGATAAGTCGTTTGCCGTTGTGTGTGTGTGTGTGTGTGTGTGTGTGTGTGTGTGTGTGTGCAGACTATCTGGCCATCAAGCAAAAAGCAATTATGATAGCCGATGTCGTCATGAAGGAGATGTTTAAGATCACATTTGATTGACAGATTTGTTTAGCGCCGGCATTGTTCTGTTGCCGACAAAATTACTCAGATGTGTTATTCTCCGTCCTATAAACTAAAACTAATCACAATTTAGTATTTAAACGATTATCAAAACGACACCTAATAAATCTAGGATGCGTTTACTGTATAGGCGTCTTTACTCGCTTCAATATGCAATTGCATTTCACAGGCAATATCTTGATGTGACGTTCTATGCAAAAGCATAGGACATTGTCAGAGAATGGAAGTACACGTGAGCCTTTCGACATGTTCATGTTATAGGAATATAGGTGACTGCAGTGAAAAATTAAAGGAAAGATTCGAAAGAACAACATTTCGAAGTTCACTATGTTACGTCTCATGCCGCACTTTCGTTTGAAATAGAAATATTTTTTCGTAAATTCCCAACGGCTTCCCTACCGTTGCCTTATCAGTCGTCATCTTCGATTATAGAAACTTTCGATAAACTTAAACGAAACTTTCAGTCGAAAACCAACAAACTAAACAAAGGAACTAGAATTCTTTTAGTTTATGAGGGAAAACAGGAAATATATTTTGAAGAGTTCACTTCCGAAAGAAATCTGAACAAGCCGATGGCCAGAACAACCCTTAGCTTAAACCCTGCCGTCGTGGTGAGAGAGAGTGAGAGTGAGAGAGAGAGAGTGAGAGAGGGAGGGAGGGAGGAGAGAGAAAGAGATAGAGAGAGAAAGAGAAGAATAAAACAGACAGACGGCCGGGGACAGACAGGGACAGAGACCGAACGTTGTATAGGAAGTCATATTTCGATTCCGTCTTTTAAATTAAACCTGCGTCAAAACTTTGTAATCTGTTGAAATCCTTTGTGATGGAGAGTAGATTTTTGAAAGTCTGTGTACAGTCTGTGTACGTGCGATTTGAAATGGCTGAGACGTGTCGCATTTCGAGCGCTGTAGAATAAAATTTGGAAGAACAGTTTTGACAGTCATTGCAGAATTCGATGCGATGATGATGAAGAATCCAAAAAATCTGATAGGAATTCGATTCTTTCATCGATCAAGCCGCTGAAAGTTTTGCATATCTACACAACCACTGTAACAATAGTTCTTCCACTGGTTAAAGTAAATGCAGAGAATCGATTTTATACTATTTTTGCCGTCTATATAACTTACGAGACAAGGGACCAGTTA
This sequence comes from Metaphire vulgaris, assembly GCA_018105865.1. Classification (NCBI taxonomy): domain Eukaryota; kingdom Metazoa; phylum Annelida; class Clitellata; order Crassiclitellata; family Megascolecidae; genus Metaphire; species Metaphire vulgaris. Next base: position 12,591,922 of record CM030844.1, read on the forward strand.
TCTTAAATTGAGTTCATTTTCTAGTTATGTTTTTGAATATATTTTTATTTAATTAGTTCTCTTCTGCTTAGCCATTCTTCACAACTTGTGCAGTCATCTGATGTGAACTAAAAAATCTCGTAAATTTATATAGCGCTTTGGAAGTAGTACAGTAGTAGCTGCTTAGTCTTATGCGCTTAATCTTTCTTGAAATAGCTATAGACGAGGTGGGTTGTCGGCCGGGCAAAGGTCAGTGTATCCATGAGGCGGCGGGTATAGGGTGGAATGGCGCGATAGAATTTATCTGATCCATTTTACGAAACGTCAAACTCGGCAATGAGCAAAGAAACTTTAAAAAATCAATAATCGGTAATCGGCCGGTAATCGGTAATCGGCCGGTAATCGGCCGATTGTTCTGTTCGAGGCCGATAGCCTGCCGGTCAATAATAGCCAGAAAGCACAATCGACGCACCTCTAATACAGTGTAGGCCTATACGAGTATCCAGAACAATCTCTATTGGTCACTGATCTATGCCCACCAGCAAGAAATCTGCTTCTGCCATTGGCGTCTATTAATGGACAACAATGGTTTCTATGGTTTCTGCCCACCAGTGGGCGGAGCAACCGGACTTTATTGGTAAACACTGGATACCCCTATAACCATTCCGTATTTCCCGCAAAATTTCCAGCAAAGGCCATTTGCGAAGATCGCGTCAAAATCATAAGAGTGAAGCTATACAGTATACACCACGATAGTCGTCATCATAGAGGGCATAAAAGGAGAACCAACTCTGAGATAGAGATAAGCAAAGAATCGAAACATTAATTCAAAAATGTAAAAAACACTAATCTTTGTTCTAGCTCCATTCCGGACTTTGAAGACATGGCAAATCAACGAGACAGGCAATTGAATTATTCCAGGCAATTGAAACCAACGATCTGTATACATCCTTCTGAAATTCCTTCCAACCAAAAGCAACCTCTCAACAGAACTACAACCTTAGACCTCGAGGACACAACCTGAAAATTCTTCATTTTATTAATAATTTGACTGCTAAAAACTTTATTTAAAAAGTATTATATTAAGGACGTAAACGTAAAAATACTTTAAATTTCCAATAACTTTTAATTTGAATTTGATATATACGAAGGTTATGTATTACGTATTATTATGTATTAGACCCTTATTGTGTATTATGTTTTACCTTGCAGTTTGCCACTGTGGATTTAATAAAGCGATCTTGCATTGTATTGTATTGAACGTTGAAACGATCAGATTTCTAATCTGTGCAAGCTTCGAGTTGCTCTGCTGCATAAAATGGACGTCGAGGCTAAGTCATACTATGCAGTATTACGTTTGCTCCACGTAATATAGAAACGCATTGACGATTATGTAGGCGTATGCGTCGCCGGATTAAGCAATTTTGGCATTTTGGGTTGTCAGTGATTCATTGTCATGTGGCAGTCACATTCTGACACACTAAAACACGAGTACATGCGTACACAAATATACACGTTTGCACACATACGCATACATACACGCACTCATACATGCTGTACATAGTTACATACATAAATACATGTGTTCGTACATAGACGCAAACACGCATACAATACACACATATAAATACATACATAAATACATGTGTTCGTACAGTCAGAGTTGTCCATGGGTTGGGTTAACCCATGGGTTGGGTTTGGGTCGAGATTTTTAAAAAAATGATGGGTTGGGTTGGGTTGGGTTAGGTTTGGTAAATCTGCACCAGTTATTTTGTTAACCACGTTAAATATAGGTTTTCTGTTTTCTGCGTTGACAAAGTATTAGATTCTTATATTATGTCATTAAAAATGGCGCCATATACGTTAGCCTACATTCCATCGTAGGCAGTGCATTCAGAATTCTGTAAACAGTGGACAATAGCTATTCAGATAGATCAAATCATGTGAACGGCTGTTGTTGACTTGTTTTAACGCATTCCTTTTATAAACCGACCACGGTCAGTTGACAATAGCAGGGCTGGATTAACCATTAAGCATACTAAGCACGTGCTTAGGGCTCCATGAGCAGGCCCTCCGACTTGTCAAGGGCCCGTCGGCCATTCTGCACAGGGGCCCGGAATTTCTCTCGGAGGGCCTGTCCATGAGGGCTTTAGGGCTCCATGAGGGAAGGGGCACAACAGTTTTACCTGTTATGCTTCTCAGTCAATTATTTTGCGATTTAGTTTAATAAATTTATTAATCAGTCGCTTTGTTCTGATCGAAATTCCATCAGAACAACTATGCAAAAGACAGGTTGGACGCCTTATCTCTACTATATAATTATAGATTTTCTTCATGATATTTGTCCTTGCTTTCTTCCTTTTAGAGCTGTGTGTGTGTCTGTGTCTGTGTGTGTCTCACTAACTGTAACTGTGTTCCATCCAGTCTTATAACAGTGAACTATTCTTCTTGTCTGTAAAAACTGATCAAGCGAATCGATGTCCAGCAGCGTAGCCAAGAGGGAGGGGGTTACCCCTGGCTACCGACGAAAAATTTTGTTAATATGCTTCCATCTATTTTTAACTTTCTGACGCGGTTTGGGGGTCAAAACCCCCATGGCTGCCGACGCAACGTGCTTCTTTGACCAGTCTATGTTACGGCACTATGGAAGTTGTTTCGAATACATACATACATACATTGAATTAAATGCATCACATCACGGCGACGCTGGCATTAATACAATCATTGTTTCTCAATTATGAGAATGATGAATTTCCGGTTTGTTGTAGGCCTATAATAACGACTCGAAATAAGCAAATAACTATTTATGTGCTTGAATGTATGTATGTTTTTAAAATTGCGATTGTACTTTCACGTTTTTGTATGGATGGGTTGGGTTGGGTTTGGGTCAGAAAACATGAATTTTGTTTGGGTTGGGTTGGGTTGGGTTGGAAATTTGGTGGGTTGGGTTGGGTTTGGGTTGACAAAACCGACCCATGGACAACTCTGCGGACAGTATATAGACGCAAACTCACATACAATAGGGCCTACACACATATATGCATAAACACATGCGTACGAGCATATATACAATCATCGTACATGCATAATATCTCCTAGTACCATGTAGCTCTTCTCGGGGTAATTTTTTTCTTTTGACCGGAATTCTCGGACATGCTCACTTCCCCGTGTTTTCACCTCGGGCCAAGTTCGTCTCGTCAAGAACGGTAACACGACGAAACGAGAAATGAAGACGAGATTAGCGAAGACCAGACCACTGCGTCCCTTGCGCGCACACTCCTCAAGGCTCGCGATTCGTTCACCTGGACTCGAGACACTCCCGCGGGGGGAAGGGAAGGCGGCGGCGGGAGGGGGGCGAAGCTTCCGCCGCCCCGGCCAATCTCACTCCGCCCCGGATCGTCAGAATTACTTCCGGAGATGTGGATTTAATAACAGGTCCTGCGTGATCAGGCTGCCTTCGTATCCTCCGGCGAGAGAGAGAGAGAGCTGTAAACAGCCGTGTGAAAAGAAATATGCGATTCAACGAGCGGCAGAATAGGAAGGCGATGGATCAAGGTGTCTGGACGTCAAAGTAGTTTATGGAAGGGACAAAGTTAATGAAAAGGGTTTTTTCGCGAATAGCCTGATTGAAATAACCTAGACGTATATGAGAAACGCTTTTTAACGTACTGGTTTCTAAAAAACGACGATTATATATTGTCCAAAAGCAAAGCTATTTCTAGGTTTAAGTATTTACGGGTTCTAGTTGTACTGTATATTATTCATTGTCCTCGTAGGAATATTAATATACCTGATCGATGGCTATTGTTGGTATCAGCGTGTCTTTTGGAGCCGTTAGATAAACGCCTTCAACAATTTTAGCTACATGTACAGTATAATCAACGGTGTCATATGTAGACAATTCAGCAAGCATTCTTTTGAACTCATAGACCCAGTTGTGGTTCCAAGAATTCTTGGTGGGAGAGGGGGGGTGAAACAAATTATTGGAAGTTGGCGGGGGGATGCAAAGTGAAGAAGAAAAACAAGAAAAAAGAGAAAAAGGTCATTGTTAGTAGTGTTTTGCTCACCAAATGTCAAGAAACCTTGCCAAAAAAGGCCGACAAGCAAGGAAAAGAAAGTCAATTGCAGTATTTTCACTATTTTTCACTATTTTTTAAACTCACTGGAAAATAGGTTGACAAGCAAAAAAAGGTCATCCGGAACCCCGGTGGGGGGATGCATCCCCAGTCATCAACATGGTGGAACCGCCGCAGTGCCACTGCATAGACCTACAGTAAATCAGCATGGCTTAGAGGTTAATTTGAAAATTATTCTCAGTCTGTATAGATAACGTTTTACGAGTGACATCGCACACATATTTTAGAAACACCAATATCTAATTTACTCTCAGCCAAAAAATTGATAGTTGATTTGCTTATTACGCGCCCGTTCAAGAATTCGGCGCGTCTGCACGCGGCGAAGAGGATATCAATGTCACTGCTACCCCCCCCCCCCCCCCCCGTCCCTCCGTTCGTGCAGTCAGTGTAGGCCTACAAGTCGCCATCGTCAAGATTCGGCGCTCGGGGTGCGAAGTTGATCCCGACCGGTCGCGGAGTGACTCGATGCCGCTTCCTCCGCCGCCGCCGCCGCCGCCGCCGCCGCCGCCGCCGCCGCCGCCGCCGCCGCCGCCGCCGGCGGCGGCCTCTTCTTCTTCGGGGAGAGGATCGATGCGCGGGTGCGAAAAAACATCGCTTCGAGAGTCGGGCGGACAAAGATTAGTTAGATTAGCGCGTCTTTCGGAAGGCGCCGTCGGACTTTCGTCGGCTCTCCGGATCCGCTCCATCCATCCTGCGGGGGTCGTCGTCGTCGACGGCGGCGGCGGCGGCGGCTAGGAAGCGAGCGCTGTCGGACGGCGGCAAAGACGGGCGATTCGTCCGAACGAGAAATGGCCGCGATCTGTCAATGAAAGACCGCCGCGCCGGAAAAATCCATTCACCGCAAATGGGAGGTCTGTCGCCCGAGTCGACGACGACGCCGGTCAGAACTCGGATCGAAGTGTTTGTTCGCCGGGTTTCGATGGATCGATTCTCCGGAATTTTCGGTCGAAAATCTAGCGAGATTCGAACATCGGATCCTGCAACAACGAACGAGCGGTGAGATTACGAGCGACGAAATACTGCGCCAGGAGTCTCTCTCTCTCTCTCGAGTCCAGAAGAGGACATATTTATTCACGATTTACGTTTTTTTCATTTTGCGCCGAAGTGGGCCTAAGACTTGCCCGAACGTGTCCAGGGGCGAGCGCTGTACTTAGTATGTTGCCATGACAGAAGCGATATCTGGCGTCCTCTCTGGTGCCAAGTACCTACAGTCGCTGCGGTACTTCGCCGGATACTTGATGCTCGCGTTCTACGCCTCCTCCTCTTACTCCTCCTCCGCCTCCTCCTCCTCCTCTTCGCACATGAGCGATACTATTGTCGAGACTCAGTATGGCCGTCTTCGCGGAGTACTCATCGGTTTCCAGAGGAAGGATCTTTGTTCGGTCGAAGCCTACTTCGGGCTTCAGTACGCGTCGGTCCTGGGCGGAGAGCTGCGGTTCATGCCCCCGACCAGCTCACTCGAGAAGTGGGACGGTATCCGCGTGGCGGTTCAGCATCGGCCCGTCTGTCCCCAACGGATACCGAGCGACGAGGAACTGCGCAGGCGAATGCCGCTCGGAAAGGTCGCCCACCTGAAGAGGATCATCGCCTTTCTGGATAAACAGAGCGAGGAATGTCTTAACCTTAACGTCTATGTGCCGGTCAGAGGTATACTTGAGCTTAAATCACTAATACTGTATACGAACAAGCAGCTACTGTATACGGTGCTACCACCAATGCGCTATATAAATTCACGAAGTTTTTACTTACCAACTTACTTACTGCCTCGTTCATAAAACCGGTCCTCTTCGAAGCAGGGGTCATATATGCTTTGCAAAACAGCCTTCTCGCACGTTCAATACACATTCGGCCTGTAAAGGTCACCATCTTCAAAGCAGGGTCACCATACTTGAACCAATGTGTCAATTGCTGTATGTCTGTTTTGATTTTCATCGGATAAAAGGACTAACAATAAGGTAATAATAATAATAATAATAATAATAATAATAATAATAATAATAATAATAATAATAATAATAATAATAACAAGAAAAATGTCCAACGCTGGTCACATCATGAGAGGTTCGGCCGAAGACCTACGACTGATAATAATGGAAGGTAGAATGGAAGGAATAAGGGGAAGGGGCGACCGAGAAGAAGCTGGATGGACGACATCTTTGGCTGGACAAACACAAAGAATTATGGAGCTCTAAAAAGAGCAGCAGAAGAAAGAGAGAAATGGAAAAAATTACTGTAAAACCTCTGGTAACGCAGGGTTTCCCAAACATTTTGGAATTGCGACTCACTTCAGCGGTTTTGTAACGTGCCGCGAACCTAATAATAGAATATAATTGAAAAATGCATTACGCCATCTGGCGAACGTTGGCTGAAAGGAATCTTCTGAGTTTCGAATAAATGGCAAAACAAGGCTCTGATTCAATTCGAACGAAAAACGTGGCAAATATATTAGGCATAATTATTCATATTTTGCCAAAAATATGACAAAAGGAGAGAAATAGATATTGAAATTTCTTGAAAATTATCTTTATCAAATTTTGCCAGGAGCATACCTTTGTTACGCGTCTTAAAAATCCTATGAGTATGGCAAAATCGCTTAACCGCAAGGTTCCAAAATCAACTTTTAGAGATTCCCTATTGTTAGTGGAGTTTCAGAGCAAAATGGTCGGAATACGCTTATTTGCGTTATTGCGAAATAAGATTAATTTTAAAAGTAGGCTACTATAGGCCAGGGTTTCCCAAACTATTTGGAACTGTGCAGCTCACGTAACTGTGACGTAAGCGGCTTTGTAACAAGCTGTGACCCTGAAACCTTATTGTCGACTAAAATTGGTTAAAACTTTCATAAAACACTACTCATTTTAATGTAAGCCGTGTATGGAGGATTGCAGGCATATAACTTTCTTAAAACCCAAGTCTACTTGTAACTTTCAAGGCTTGTGACATTGTGGCATTGGTTCGAAAACGACACTCTAGAACAGCGTTTCTCAACCTGTGGGTCGCGACCCCGACGGGGGTCGAATGACGATTTGCCAGGGGTCGCCTGAAACCTTCGGAAATATGGGATTGCCTTTTTTCATGAGCAAAACTTGTAATTGTAAAAAAATCAATTTGTAGTTACTCGTTTTTTAAACTATAATTGTCTCTCATTCGAGGATAGTCATTGCAGACAATTGAATCAGAATGATTTCTAACATTTTAATTGTTGTAGCATTACTGTGTTTAACAGTTTACATTATGAACTAAAGTGATTTTACGGTTGGGAGTCGCAACATCATGAAGAATTGATTTGAAGGGGTCGGGGCATTGTAAAGGTTTAGAACCGCTGCTCTAGAATCTAGTTTTGTGCTACTCCGCGACCCACTAGACTGAGCACTTTTAGGCCGCGACCCACAGTTTGGGAAGCACTGTGGTACTAAGAGGACGACAAATAAAGAAGAAGAAAAGGGCTAAAGCTGTTAGATGGATCGACATGTTTTGCTGTTACCAATTACTGTTATAAAGCTCTGTATAGCCTGGTCGTTGTAGGCTACGATTAGCAAGCCGGAGTTAAATGGTAATTAAGAATTGTGGGTATAAATGTTTCTCATTGTCTCTTATTTTCAAAAGTGCTGGTTTTGTCGAGACAGACAACCTCAAGCAAGCCGGAAAATGTAGATTCAAGTCACACAGTGTGGCTGAACTCGATTTTTAATCATATTAACTCTTATCATTGTTGGAGGCTCGGAGCGCGATGTTGTATTATAACATGAAATTTGGTTGATTTAAATAATTTTATTCTCGCAAAGGTCCATAATCAACAACCTCCAAAACGGAAGACCCCGAGTTCAGTCCAAAGACTCTAAATCTATATACAATTTTCTCGGTATACGCTTCAGTGTAACCTGGTGTAACGTTACACCTAGGTTACTCGACTAAGGTAACATTTGCACTTAAATTCACCGTAACGTTACACAAATTTTTCTCTGTGTAAGTAAGCAAGTTGTCAATATACAACATCATATACGTCCAAACGGGTGTCAAGAAAAATTTCTATAACATCTGGACGAGAAGCTGAAACAACTAAAATACTGCAGTTAAAGAATCGCTCTCTATGGAGCGTCGATAAGAGAACAGCAAGACGATGCGGGGTGGATACAGGAATTCCCACGGGAGAGGAGGTCCATTAGCTCAATTGGACTTATAACACGAGGATTGAGTGACAAGGTTCATCACGTGCACCGACATTACAATAATGAATTTTTCAACGACGGCGACTATCCAGGAATGACAACGAAATGATTTCTTAGCTGGGACTTGACATAAGCGTGATCAAGACTTGCTGCCAGTGAGTAATAATTATTTTCTTGAACTTTAAAATCGTCTCCCTAAACACAGTGTGCCCGACCTGAATAGTTGCCTACCTTAGCGCAAAGATATTAGGCCTAAACAGCAAATTGCACATAGGCCTACTGCAATGTATTCGTGCCCTTTCAAAATAGCTTCACTAGTAAGTACTTTTATGAAAAACTACGCACGATATTAAGTATCTCTCTTTCCGGGGCGAACCAACAGAGGTCACGTACCCCTCAAGTCCTACACAAACATCTTATCTACTAATTTCTCCTCTTGGCGAAAACCCCAAACAACGTATACATGCACGAATAAATAAATAAGCGAACGTTGTCTCTCTTTCAGTTCAATGATTTTAACGGCATGTGTCCTCCGTAGGTCTAATATACGTGAGATGAGATAAGGCCAAATGCGGATTGAAGCACGGTGGGTTCTTACAAAATGATATCTCGATCCGCCTCTGCTGTCCTCCCTGTCCTCTTTCTCCACGTTCAATATCTTCCTTCTGTCTTTGTCTCTGTCTCTGTCTCCTTCTCTCTCTTCTCTTCATACAGCTATTGGCGAACAAAAATCTCTAGACTATTCAGAAAAATCCATACGCCTATACATCATTATATCACACACACACACACACACACACACACACACAACACACACACACACACACATACACACACATATATATATATATATATATACACTTATGCAGTGCATACATACATAACATATTTTTGTACAATTTTCCGATCGACAGCGTCCAAGATTCACTCGCTTCTTCAGCCGCGAACAACATCCTTTCATTCGATCATCGACGGTGTCCAGTGATCGTGATATCTTGATCATTGCAGTTTGTCGTAATTAAATCAGCGTTCGAAGCTCTCGCTCGCGACGGAATATCGTGCGAAACTCATCGTTCAGCTCCATGCATGGCGCAATATATCCGTTGATGTCTATTGCAATTTGAGTTCGCCTCCTCCGTTCGTCTTGACTGTATCTTGTGTGGCTTTGTATAAGCTTCCTATATGTCCATGTTGCACCATTCTTTAACGTTGTCTATTCATTCTTTTCGTGGTCTTCCTCCGATGTTTTCGCCTTTCATTACTCCGAGCATGATCCTTTTTATCAGCCTTTCGTCACTCATTCTGCAGCAATGGCCAAACAGTATGAGTTTCCTTTTAATGACTGTTTTGATGATGCCTTTCTTTATGCTCATTATTTGTTTTACCTTTTTGTTGTTGATCTTGTCCAGGGCTTTCTTGTGCCGGAGCGAGGCGGAGCGGCGCTCCGGAAAATCCGGATCGCGTTCCGGAAAATCCGAAGACTTTTTTTGAAAAATTAAATTATTAAATAGAAAATTGTACATTATTGTATTGTATTGATTATAATCATTATATATAGAGCTATGTGACTACATCATGTTGACAAGTGACTTCCGACTGTTGCGCTCCGGAAAATATTTTTTTACAAAAAAGCCCTGATCTTGTCAAACCATCTGATTCCTAGGATGTTTCTGTAGCATTTCGTTTCTAATGTGTGGAGTGAATGGCTATTTTTCTTGTTTGAAGTCCACGTCTCGCATGCATACAATGCAATGCTTAATATGCATGTTTGGAATAATAATTTTAGTTTAGTCTTTTTGGTTATCTTCATATTTTTCCAGATATTCTTCATTTGTTGAAAGCCCCCTGATTTCTTCACTATAGTCATTGTCCCAGGTCAGAAAGCCTCCCATATAGTTGAATATTTCTAAACTTTGGATGTTTTGTTCATCTATTTTTAAATTCGGTTTTCTTTGACAATTCTTTAAGGCCAAATGCCATTATTTTAGTTTTTTGGAGTTAATATTCATTCCCATTCTCTCCCCTTCTCTTTTGGTTGTTCGTACATTTTCTCTTAGGTGTCTGTATTTATGGTCTATTGCATTCACGTCATCCGCAAATTTGAGGATATTTATACGCATTCCATGTACAGACTGTAGGCCTACAACAGTACTGTGTTGTTTATTCTTCTAGCGTGCGTTCAAGGTAGGTGATAAAGAATAGGGTGCTATTGGATATCCTTGTTTGATTGCAGTGGCCAGTTCGAACCTCTGGTTGTGATCATTGTGATGGTTGGCTTATGCTCTGGAGCATTCTCGCGAGTTTTCTGTCTACTCCTTATGATCGAAAGACATAGGGTGTCGGCGTTGACTTTGTCCAAAGCTTTAACGAAGTCCATGAAACAACTGCATATTATCTAGTAATTTCTATGTGTCTTTTCTATTCTCTTTCCGAAACTGATGTTCGTTTTCAGTTTAGTTAAATTCGTTTCCTCCACCACACTGTTACTCCAACTCCCCCACCGATTTTCTCTATTTCTCCGTTGATCTCTGTCGTCCAATCCAGAAAAGTATATTCTGGCTGCGCATCAAGCATTAAGAATCTGTTCACGCCTTTACTGGACCATTCCCAAACGATAAAGACAAAAGACCGTGAACAAGTTTTACATTTGCTCTACAAGAGACGGTCTCGACATTTGACGAGTAGCCTATAGAGCGGTCATTGGCAGTTTCTTGGGCTGTCTTTCACTGTCCTGACACAGGTCATACATTCAAACGCTCTGTCGATAGGCGCCGCTACATCTTTGACGGTAGGCGATTTAAAGTGAATGTTAAAGACGCATTTTCGCGAGAGAGAAAAAATGACCCCAACGCTTTAAAAATAAGCGTACAACCAGTTTTAAAGTATATATATTTGTGTATGTGTTTGAGTGAAAGTATAGTTAGCATAGTCCATTATGCATCGCGGGTCTCATCTTCAACCGGCCGCTTGAACTTCACTGGCAAAATAATTTCTTTCGAACAAAACTTGCTCAAAATAAAAATATATAAGCGAAGATTGGAGACGTTCTCTTAGGATAAACTAAACCAAACTTAACGTGATCCAAAGTGGCTTAGGAAGCATTACTGCCTGTGTGAAAGTCTTTTCCTTCGATGGTGCATGAACCAGTCACAAAATAATCTCCTAGCATGTTTTAATGCCAGGACCAAACACCGTCCAACTATGGTTACTCTAGTCTAGGCCATCAGAATTTAATGATGATGATGATGATGATGATGATGATGATGATGATGATGATGATGATGATGATGATGATGATGATGATGAGTTTATTTATACCAAAAGGCGATTTTAGTCAAAAGCGCCGCTGCTACTGAGAAACCAAGTCTTGAGCCTAGCAAGAAAGGAAAGTCTTGTGCTTGAAAAGAATTTGGAGAGATTCGTTCTATTTGAGGAACACTTTTAGAACAGAGTGATTCTTCTAAATTGTATTGCCCTAATAGATCGTCAAGCTTCTTCATGACGGCGGGCCGGATAATTGAAAGAATGACGCATAATAAGTCTGTTCAATACTTACCAACCAGAATAGTAGGTCTGCGAGATAGAAAAGACTCTAAGTCTAGCTTTCCACGTTAGCCATGGATGAAATAGCGTACAATATGCACAGAAACATATATATATATATATATATATATATATATATATATATATATATATATAGAGAGAGAGAGAGAGAGAGAGAGAGAGAGAGAGAAATATATTTATTTGCCAAAAGGTTATCGAAAAAGGAGACTGAAGAAAAGATAGTGACATTGTACCTACTTCTATCAAGAAAATCAGAGATGTCCATGGTTTGGGTTAACCCATGGGTTGGGTTGGGTTTGATTGGGTTGGGTCAGACTTTTCCATATTAATGGTGGGTTGGGTTGGGTTGGGTCAGAAAATAAGTCATGGTTTAAGAAACTGTAATGTATTACAGTGGGTTGGTTCGGTCGAGTAAACCTATATCGTCATGGTTTGGGTTATGTTGGGTTGGAGATTTCATGGGTTGGGTTGGATTGTGTTCCTTCTTTCTCGTGGGCATCTCTGAAGCAAATTTAGGTGGTGGCCCGTATAAACTAACTTCTCGGGCCGGATGTAGCCAGCGAGCGAGCGAGCGAGCGGGCCATAAGTTTTGCTGTCCCTTCACATGTATATTGAGTTGTGCGATAAATTTTTCACGCCTACAGAATGTAGACAAACCATGCCTGTATACTGAACACAGTCTAAAATGTCCTCGCGTACTTGTGCCGCTGTTGATTATATAATGTCACTCAGATGATGAAAGCGAATTTGGCGCACTGGCAGTCTTAGGCGCCGTATAAAATTTTATGTATGGTTTTTGTGGGAGCGAATATACTAGATGGAGTTTTATGCCCCATCCGTCTGCTTAAGCCTTCAGGGCCGCGCGCGGTTATTGTTTCTCGGGGACGCGAGAAATGACTGCTTGGCGCGGATTAATGCCGCCGGATTAACTTTCCATCAAACAAGCGGAACAACTTTTACTGCCGCCCCCGAACCTTTACGGCGGGCGGACGGTGCCTGCGCCACTCCGACAGCATTTTATCGGTGCAACCGACGGCCCTTGTAAGTAAGAAAAAGGACCCCCGCTGGCGCACGGACGGGTCGTCAGCCGGGTCTTCGGGGGCGAGTTGCGGGCGCTACCGGCCGGAATTTCAAATTCAGAACCCAATATAGTGAAGAAATTAAAGTGGTTTGCGAGAGAGAGAGAGAGAGAGAGAGAGAGAGAGAGAGAGAGAGAGAGAGAGAGCTTCAATCTTATCCGCGCAATAACCTTCTTCGTTCGGTCAGAATAGATATTAGCAACGCCTGTTGAATTCGCTCTCAACTGAAGAACACAGGAAGTCGTTTTCTGTCAGATTGGATCTTTCAAAATCCGTAATCACCAAGTACTCTGCCCAGCGCGATAAAATTGCGGTATCGACGGTACTTCTTTAGAGCACTTTATTCGGCGTATACAAGACGTAAAGGTGCACAGAACACGCTGGCTGGCGGTGCATAAAGCATTCATGTCTGTAATGAACAACGTCTAGATTTGTTGCTACACGCACACAAAGATTGGATGCAGTGAAAATAGGCACAGGAGCCTTGAAATTACTCTGCAGAAAGACGATAAGTACAGTAAAGCAGTTGGTCTGGACGCAGGCTTTTCGGACTGCGCGGGGCTTCCAAAGCTTTGCTTCATTTGAAGGATTCCCACGGGGTCCTGAACTCATTGCGTCCATCTGTAGACGCTGCAAATTGTCTAACGATTTTTGATCCTGTCTCAGAACCCCATCTCCCGGTCCTGGCTTATCGACCGTGCCCATTGGTCCGCGCTGCTCGACTGCTGACTGAATGTTTAATTTCCGGATTGAATCTGCTTGTTTCTTGTGCTATCAGAATTTAAGTGCTTCATCAAACGATGTTCCGACGCATTACGAAGTGACGCTATAGAAGTCGAAGTTTGGATAGGATATTCATAGACTCTCACGATTTATGCTTTCCCTTCGCGAGAGTTGAGGTGGAAGAGGAGGAGGAGGAGGAGGAGAGGAGGAGAAGAAGTATGAATTTTCGGTTTTCACTCTTCGGTGATCATAAAGCTTTCATCTTTCTCATCATAAGCACTGACCATAACCGACGGAGGTAAAGCACAGGTATTTGTCACTCACCTGTATATACTATGTCCATCCATCCATCCATCCATCCATCCATCCAAGCAACCACTGCCGTTACCTTCGTCGTTTCCCGCGGCGGTGAGACCCTCAACTAAGCCCACACAATTTGTGTCCGGTACAATAGAAGAAGAGTAGGCGTTCAAGGAACTTCAAGCTAGTCGAAACTGTGACTGTGGGGAACAGGGGCGTAGCCAGGAATTTCATTTGGATGGTATAATGTGATTTGGGGTATGGATCTTAAAAACGTTTAAAATCTTAAAAAGCACATTACAAATTTTTAAGGTAGCCTGATTTGAGAGTATATAAACCGATATTTTCCCGTCGCTACGCCCTTGGTGGGGAAGTGGTAAAGAGAATGATAACGGTGGCTTTGAGAGACATGATGCAGTGGATATGTTAGGAAGAGTTACAATAGACAAGAAGTTACTCGACACAAGCATAGCCGCTTCAATTCCGTATTATGAGACATTGACGAAAAACAAAAAAGATCATGAAAGTATAGTTGTTTTTTAAAGGAAGTGCTGCTATAGGATACCCTAACACTATTCCTAACGGGGTTTCACGATGGTATGGATCCAAAGGGTTAGTAATAATAATGAACTGTACAGAGGGGAAGAAGGAGTGTATAATGCAAAAGGTGAGAAAGGGCAAAGATCTTTGATCGCAGGTTCCGAATGAAAGATGGCAGAATGATCGAGTCTCTAATTCTGGGAAAAGAGGAGAAAACTTCGCAGATAATTGAGGCGATGACATAATTGATTGGTAATTGATTGATAATTAATTGATTGATGCAAAATGCATCCTTTGCAACGTTAAGCCACGTGGCTCTAGACAAATAAAAAGGAGCTGAGCATAAGGGCAATGATAATGACGTTGTTGATAATGGTGGTGATGATGATGATGACTATGATAATGATTATTTTAGTGGTGGTGATGGTGATGGTGATGATGATGATGAGAGGTATGTTGTTGTTGTTGTTGTTGTTGATGATGATGGTGATGATGATGATGATGATGATGATGATGATGATGATGATGATGATGATGATGATACGTAGATATACACACATGCGCGCAGTTGATAGTCTCTTTCAGTCATGCTTTCAGCGTCACCGAATAAATTCGCGTTTTCTGCTGTCAATCATGACACTCGCTCTAGTTGGCAGACGATCGTCAATCATGACACTCGGTCACTCGGAGACCAGACTTAACGCACACAAAAACCGACGCCGGAAATAAGCTCTGACGAAGCGTGTACGGACATGATAACACCACGTTCCTATTCAATCTGATTACGAAAATTGCAAACTGAAACGACTTTTTTGACTTATATAATAATAATAATAATAATAATAATAATAATAATATGATTTTGAGTGGTTTAAGAGGCTAAGCTGGTCTTTTGCGGATGGATTTGAAGTACCATCGATTGATGCCCTTGGGTATTATAACTGGTGCTATAAAAGTGCATTATTATTATTATTATTATTATTATTATTATTATTATTATTATTATTATTATTATTATCTATCATATTAAAATCCTTATCTGTATGTCTCTCTGTCTGTTACCTTCAAGCGTTCTGATTGGTTGACT
Source organism: Metaphire vulgaris (assembly GCA_018105865.1). Taxonomy (NCBI): domain Eukaryota; kingdom Metazoa; phylum Annelida; class Clitellata; order Crassiclitellata; family Megascolecidae; genus Metaphire; species Metaphire vulgaris. The sequence continues at coordinate 12,607,499 of CM030844.1, forward strand.
ATTGGTAGACGGTTTAGACCATTTAGTCCTTACGTCGCGATGCGTTGGTGGACGATGTTCGAAGACGACGTTGCTATTGGTAACAATTGTTCGTAGCTTGAGGATCTTAACGTACATTTTAACGTACACAAAAAATACGTGTACAGCGTCACAAATGGCCACAGTTGCGTGATTTTAACGTACATAGGCCTAATTATTACGTGGCGCAGAGCTTGGCTAGGTTGCGATCATTGAAATGTTGTTCAGCATGAATTCAATGATTGGGTATTAGGTATAGGTATTGGATTAGTATTATCCTGCACTGCGAGCGAAGCGAGCATCTTTCTAGTTATTATTATTATTATTATTATTATTATTATTATAAGTATTATACCCCTATTAAAGGGCCTCGGCGTCAGTGAAATCGCACGATTATGTGGCCTTAATCATTAGGTGGCTTTTTCCGAGTCCCTTTAATCTTTGTCTACAAATTGAACCCATAATTTTGACATTTAACTGCAATTGAACTATACCGACGTGCTTATTGAGCTATGTAGTTCAATATGCCATCGTTGTTATTTCCAAAAATTTCTAGATTTTTACAAATAAGTCAGCAAAAATCGTCTAATTATTATTGAATTATACTCGTATTTGAGAAACATCACGATAAAAGGGCCTCTCACAAAGTTTGGATTTTGTGATGAAATCGCGATTATGATTAGTATTTTACTAAGCATACTAAATTACTGCATCAACGTGCATCAAATCTGATTAAAATGTAATGCGACACGATTCAATTTCGTCCGAAATAGAAATATGCATAAAAGAATAATCGTTTTCCGAAATGATAACTTGAAGTATAACTCCTTAGCTGCTCCGCCCCATAAAGGCAGAGCGGGGCTTTGGCTGAGGCCGGTGCTGCCAGCCTGGCTTATAGAGCGCAGGCCATCATATGCTACAAACTCCGCCCACCTGGCGGGCTTGGTAGATAGCACACATATATATAGGAACTGACATGCAAGGACAACGGAAACAGACAGATTGAGTGTGTGTGTGCGTGTGTGATTGAATAAGGCTACAAATAGAAAGACTGACAGGTATACAGAGAGAGACAGTGACAACCGTCCTAAGAGCAGTGTTTTATCCAGGCCGGTTAGGGGGAGATTTCCCCCCAAAAAACCTCGAAATCCCCCCCAAAGAAAAAATCCCAGAAATTTTGCATTGAACTGTGTCTTTTCCCTCCAACCAAGTCGATTCCCCTGAAAAAGCCTCAATTCCCCCCCAAGGCCTGGAGTCTCGATAAAACACTGCCTAAGAGCAGGAGTTTTACGTCCGTCTTTTCGAGTTGTTTTGCAATGGAGACTGATTTAAGAACTTGTAAAATTTGTAAATTGGCATAGAACAGGCAGACATCTCCTTTGTGATTCGTTTTAGTCCGTCAGTCCGTCAGCGCGTGCGTGTGTATGTGTATACGCGTGTTTGTGAGTATATGTGTGTATGTGTGTGCGTGTGTGAGAGACATTGATAGACAGACAGAGGGAGAGAAAGAGGGAGACAGACAGATAGAAAGACAGACAGAGATAGAGCGGCAGAGAGGCAGACAAAAAGAGAGACAGGCAACGAGAAGACACACAAAGAGAGGGATAGAGAAGCAGACACAGAAACAGGCAGAGAGACAGACACACAGAGAGAGAAAGACAGAGACAGACAGACAGAGGCAGATAGAGATAGAGAAGCAGGCAGAGAGCGGGTGACAGAGACAGACAGAGATAGACAGAGGAGAGGAAAACAGACGAGAGAGAGGCAGACAGAAGGAGAGGAAATATATGCATATGGCAGAGTTTCCGCATATTATAACCGGAGGCTTATAAAATAAGTCAGTGTTGCCGCTTTTTCTTTTAGACGAAAAACATAGATGTGCCACATAGAAAGTAGGTCATCATCATCATCATCATCATCATCATTAACCGTGGGCTCATCACCCGTTGGTGTATAATGCCATCTCCACAGTTTTCTGCCATTCTTTCCTGTACGTTGCTCTGTGACTAAGATCCTGTAAACTGTTTCCACACCATTCTTCAATATCATCACACCATTCCTTGTGTGGTCTCCTTCTCTTAAAGGCACCCTCCATTATTCCAAACATTAGAGCTTTGATCTTTCTGTCCTCTTTCATTCTGCATATGTGTCCGAAAAGCTGTTGTTTCCTTTGTTTTACTCTTTCCAGCATGGTTTGTTTGGGCTGAATTCTCCTGTATAGTTCTTCATTTGTGATTTTTCGGCCCATCCGATTCGTAGTATTTTTCTGTAACATTTTCTTTCAAAGGCTAGTATTTTTCTTTCCAGATCTTTGGTGATGGTCCATGTTTCGCATCCATATAAAAGCTGCTGAAGATACAGGTTTCGAGTATTTTCTTTTTTGTTTCAGTGCTTATTGATTTGCTTTTCCAGATCTTGTCCATTGCCGTCAGTTGATCTAGAGCCCTTGCTGCTCTTCTTGTGACATCTTTTGTCTGCAGTCTAAGTCAAGTGTCATATTGCTTCCAAGATAGGTGAAGTTTTCTACGCTCTCTACTTCTATTCCATTTACTTTAATTTTTCTTTTGGTCTCTCTGTCGCCAAACACCATTGTCTTTGTCTTCTCAATGTTTATCGTAGGTAGAAAGTGTTATTGTTCCATTTATCTTAACTGTAGGTATGCAAAATGAAAAAAAAATCCTTGACGCCTTAGGCCTATGTTAATGTTGCCATAATTAATGTTGCTTTTATAATTATCTTATCTTTATCTTATTATTGTTTGCTTATCTGAAGACGGTGTGCGACATTATATATCGTTCGTATAGGCCTAATGTTATAAAAAACTGGAAAACTTAGTCACAACAGGTAAAGTGCTGGGGAAAAGAGCAAGAGGGAGACAAAGATTGATGTTCATCGAAAACCTGTTATGCGACGTTAAAGACAAAATATCAGAAGTAGAACTGCTACAAGCGACATACGACAGAGAGGAGTGAAAGTCCATGGTCGCCAACGTTGTAAAACAGGGCACCTAAAGAAGAAGATGAAGAATAGGCCTAATATTATTATTGTACTTTTGCTATTATCGATTGCATATCTAAAGATGACCTGGGACATTATTGATCAACCGTTACAAAGGATGTCATGTTAATGTTGATATAATTAAGCTTACTCTGCTATTATTGAATGCTTATGTGAAGATTATGTGGGACATTGTAGCCCATTGTTGATAAACCGCTATGTTAATGTTGCTATAATTACAGGGGCGCCGCTTGGGGTGAGTCCGCGGGTCCGGACCCACCCAGCCTCGGGCAGGGGCACCCGAGGAAGTCGTGCAAATCCGCAGAGAAATTTTGATTGGGGTCGGGGAGGGCTAGTATGAGCCGGGTCCTGGTTGTGTAGATTGCATTAGACCCACACAGCCAACAAAACCCAGCGCCGCCCCTGGGCCAGAAGTTGTAGGCCTACATATTCCCCTATTTCGCAACCCTGACAACGTGTCTTGTTTTCAAATTATGCTAAAAGTTTAAAATTCCATTTCATGTTTGATTTCGAGCGCGCTTCAATAGGCGAAACCGAACCAAACAGCCTGCTAGATACCGCCAATAACACTAGGCTCCATTATGACAGCCACTCCCGTAGCGAGCCCACAACAACCTCATACACCGCCGGCCAGTACTTCTATGAGAAGTCAACCCGCCCCGCCCATAAGAATGGCAGACAGACAAGTGGGCGCTTCCAGAGATGCAAAACAGCGACATTTGACGAAAGAAACGACAAATTTTACTTATTTCATAACTTTACAATCAGTGTTTTATCCAGGCCGGCTAAAGGGGGAGATTCCCCCTCCCCAAACCTCGAAATTCATCCAAAAATCACAGCAATTTTGCATTGAACTATTTCTTTTCCCCTCTAACCAAGTCGATCTCTCCACCCCGAATGCCTCAATTCCTCTCCCCATAGGCTAGAGTCTGGATAAAACACTGTTCACAATTATTTTTCCAGAGAGAGAGAGAGACACAGAGAGAGAGAGAGAGAGAGAGAGAGAGAGAGAGAGAGAGAGAGAGAGAGAGAGAGAGAGAGACACAGACAGACAGAGGCGTAGCGAAAATGTCATTGTCTCTAACGATTAGTGCGTTTTCCTCGATCTATAAGCGACGGTGCCTCCTAATTATCTGATCCTGGCTCTACCCGACACATACACGCACACACATACACACTGGCCCATTCAGAGGGGGACCCGGGCCTCCATTTACTGGGGGCCACCCCTTTCTTCCTTGTCTGTAATTTTGGGACAGCTCGAAAGCTAGCTAGCTAGCTGCTACTCGGAAGGGCCTCAAAATTTAGTGATGAACTTTTTCTTGTCGACAATTTGGGATTTCGTGAAAGCTAGAAAGGTACCGTGCGGTCCTCAAAATTTGCTGAAAGTGGCATAGAATCTAAATAACTCAAGTTTGACTATTAGCCAGTTAAGTGAAAAAATCAGTTTAACTAATGCCTTAACTAAACTTTTACCCAACCAGTTTAACTTTTGATGTAAACTTTTTAGTTAACCTTTGCCCATCACTGTTTGTGAATATACGCGACGCTGCGTCCTAATTCTCGGATCCTGACTACTCCCCTGGTTCAAAACCGGCTGGTCACAGCCACTGAAAGATCAACTCCATTGGCTGAAGATTCCGGAGCGGATTGTGTTGAAACGGTGTTTGCTCACGTTTCGGACACTTTATGAGCCGCACTGTCCTTCGTGACTTGATTCAAACTGCTCCGTCAGTACAATACCGTTCGCTTCGGTCGAGGAATCGCAATCCGCTGCTTGTCCCCCCTCCGGCCAGGACTCCTGCCCTCGGGGACAGATCCTTTCGGAGAGGCAACCCAATCCTGTGGAACACCCTGCCAAGGGTGGTCACCATGGAGACTTCGCCAGGAGCGTTTTTGAAGAACATGAAGACACACCTGTTTAAAGTTTCTTTTGGTTGTTAGACGCCTTTGACGTTAGCCTTAGCTATATGCGTACGGCGTCGAATAAATCGTCCTGTATAATAATAATAATAATATTAATAATAACTGGGAAAAATAAAACGAGGATCAGTTCCAAACAACCGTTGGCTTAGCCACGGGGCCGGCTCTCTATTCTGGTATGGCCCCGGCCGTGGGATTTGGATAAGACCGTTTAGAAATTTGGAGAGTGGTAGGCAGCATGATTGAAGAGAATACATAAATTTGCAAATAACTTCTTGACGAGCCTTGTTTTCCCGAAATCCTACATATCTCCCCTATTTCAGAAGCCTGGCTACGCCACTGGACTTTATTCTGGTTTACATTAGTATGCGCATCAGTATAGTTTACGCACCGGTTGTTTGCGCACCAGTAGTATGCGCACCAAGTTAAGTTTCAACGGTTAATAACAATGCGAACAAATACCTTGCATTCCTTTATAAACTTCCCTTTATAGCTTGACCGCTGGTCTCTGGCTTAGGGGTCGTCCATAAATGACGTGACGCGCATAGAGGGACTTAACTTGGTCCGCATACTACCGGTGCGCAAACTACTGGTGCGCAAACTCCCAGGTGCACAAACTACTGGTGCGCATACTATGCAAAACCTTTATTCTTGGCAATAGCCTAATATTGCGTGATACTCAATGCACATAAAGCCGAATTCTTGCCTACTAGATTCCGATGCTAATTTCTATATATTCGGGCTAGATCAGCAGCATCCAATATATGCGAAATACATTGGTTTTAACAAGATTTATATATCGTTTTAAAATCAATGTAATTTGCAGTTTAATGCCGTCGTCAACTTCCGATTACTTGAATTGCGTAGAGAGTTCATTTCTGAATGTGACTACCAAATTTAATAGATGTATCACTGTGCGAACTCCAGTTATATCTTATAGACGCTATGGCGTTAAATACTCAATGGACCCAAGTTCGCGGACCCGAGCATGGGAGACGTCAGTCTTTACTTCAAGAGGTATGTATATATATATACCTCTTGATCATATATATATATATATATATATATATATATATATATATGATCAGCATTTTATCAAAAAGTCAAAAGTCAGGCGCGTAAAGTAAGCAGAGTGGTAAAAAGATGGATGATGGAGCAGCTAGGAGGTCGCGGGTTCGAGCCCCGCAGGAGCCATAAAGGTCGACTCAGCCTTTTCCGCAGTGGTAAAATGAGGAGCAGTGCATGATAAAATTCTCTGCGATTAGTATCCGTAGCATTGCACGCCTGACTTGGGGCTGTAGCTATTAGATCAGCGCCGCCCTATGAGCCTGCATGTGGTTGTGAGGCTGATATGTATAGGCCTATATACAGTATATATATATATATATATATATATATATATATATAATGCGCATTATGTAACTGTTTAATTAATTTATATCACACGCATATACATACGTCACAGCATTTATGATAATACATTATGACATATGCATTACAACATATATATATATATATATATATATATATATATATATATATATATATATATATATATATAATCCAGAAGTGGTACGTTGACAGCAACTGTTAATAGCAATATTCAATAGGGTTATAGATAAAATTTAATTCGACAGGACTAATGGAATTAATAGAATTTCTAATGAATACAATCAATCCAGTAGGAAAAAATGAAATTGAAATGATTAGTACTGTAATTTAAATGTAGAATTAAAGGTTAAGGCCTTGTTAATAAAAAATACTATGACCATGTTCAATTATTAACTCATAAAATTAAAAAAAACCAAAGGTCAATCGCCTTTTTCTATACCAAATGGAGTTGTTGAAAATGAACGTCTTTAACAATCTTATAGAGTGGCGTAGCCAGCTTATGCAAAGTGTGGTTGTTAACTGGAGGCACTGAACCCGCGGCCGACCCCCTCCCCACTACCCCTCCGTTAACCAAAAGTCAACGGATTTACATAAATTGTGTTGGTCATATTTTTTGAAATTGGGTTGTTTGAACAACCCCAAACAACCCCGTGGCTACGCTACTGATCTTATTCATATTTTGTTGCAGTTGACTTGTTGCAACTTTCAAAACCGAGCACACAACCTGAACCTTAGAACATTTTTGTTCAATTTCATTAAAAAAAATGTTTGTTCACACAAATAAGTGCTTCCAAATAGTCGCGAAGGCTTTGAAGTGGCCCAAAGGCTTTCTTGCTTTTATATTAGCGCTGCAGAAGAAGTCATTCGTTCCAAGGGTTTAAGTCGCCATCAATTCAAGTTATTTATAGAAGAAACTAGAGCCTCTTACCATGACATACCATATTCACAGATGTGAGAGAGCAGAGGACGAATTTTAGAATGCTTTGTTGAAATGATAGCAGAAATGCGTGAATTTCTTAATGGCAAGGGCATAATAATAAAAAATATTAACAAGATTTAAAGTGCAGCGCTAATATTAAGGCAAGAAAACCTTCGGGCCACTTTAAAGCCTTTGTAGCCACTTTCCATTGAAATCCTGGAAACGTCCGCGGGCCACATAAATCGCCAGCGGGCCACCAGTGGCCCGCGGGCCACGGGTTGTGCACCCCTGTCCTAGATTAATCAATAATTCTTTAAGCCATGCACATTATTATATAAACAATTACAATACCCAGTGAGTAGTGGCAGTGATTGCTACTGTTGTGCTGTCTCTAAAGCGCTATATAAGTCCACGAGATTTTACTTACTTACTTTTCGAAAAACCGGTCTGAACTCCGCCAGTTTACGTGCTACATTTACTGCATCAATGTCTTAAAAACTACACAGCTTCTCTATGTTTGCATATTGAATGTCTGGGTGTTCGGACAAGAAGAATCTGTTGAATATTTGAATTTGTTGTGTATCAAAATATCCCCTTTAAAGGCAGCCACTGCGCACGCCTTAAATATGGATAGAAGCCCCCAGAGATGACGTAATATTGTGAGGATTGGCTGTCACCAAGTGAGATGCAGAGTATGTTCTCTGTGTATATATGAGTCCTTGCTTAAAATGCCTATACATTTCTAGAACCGAATTTACGTGACCTAGTTAAATAAGGGTAGCCTCTCGGATGGTAGATGGACTTGCGCTGATAACACTGACCCGTACGAGTGGGTGGACATGTAAGAGCGTCTGCCTCTGTTTTCTTGTCCGCCAATTGATGTTTTCAATAATTATTCTTCTCCAGATCCACATTTCGAATGTTTCCAGCTTTTGTATGTCCTTCTGGAGAGTCCAGGTTTCTGAGGCATATAAAGTGACTCTCCATATCAACGCTTTTATCAGTCTCTTCTTTAGCTCTCCATTTAGGCCTCCTCAACCAAAAAGAGGAAATTTACTCGCTGAGTATACGCGAATCATATGCAAATATTTCAACCACTACATACCGCATAGTAGCGCTATATTCTACCAGGCAAATTAAAAAGATAGTCTGAGATTCAAAGAATGTCATCCTGATATCGTGCTTGAATGGACCGTTGTAAGAACAAAAGTTCTTAATGGGCAGAAGGCATTCGCCTTGACGCCTTAGGCCTATGTTAATGTTGCCACACTTACTTTTGCTATTATATTTTGCTTATCTGAAGACGATGTGCGACATTTTATATATATATATATATATATATATATATATATATATATATATTTTTCGTATAGGCCTAATTAGGCCTACTGTACTTTTGCTATTATCGATTGCATATCTAAACTTCTAAAGATGACCTGGCCATTATTGATCGACTGTTATAAAGGGTGTCATGTTAATGTTGATATAATTAAGCATACTTTGCTATTTTTGAATGCCTATGTGAAGATTATCTGGAACATTATGGATCAACCGCTATGTTAATGTTGCTATAATTACCAGTGTTGCGCGGTAACGAAGTAGAAGTAACGCGTTACAATACTTAAGTACAATTCGGTTTAGCATAGTTTTCGCACCAGTAGTTTGCGCGCCTGGGAGTTTGGGAGGGTTAGGGTTAAAGTTAACTCTGACCCTAACTCTAACCCTCACCCTGACCCTAACCCTGAGTCCCTGACCATAACCCTAATCCTAACCCTAGCTCACAGGTGCGCAAACTACTGGTGCGCATACTATGCTATACCTACTAGGTATAGCATAGTATGCGCATATTACCTACAATTCAGAGTACTTCATAATGTAACGAAGTACACAATTTGCCAAGTACTTTTTACTTGTAACGAAGTCAGTTTTTATTCAAATATTAGTACTTTTACTTCGTTACATAATGTCATTCACGTCCCGTTACAAGTACACATTTTCATCGTCAACTTTCGCTGCATTGATTTGTGTTGTCGTTCAAACACGGTGTTTAGTTCTTCCCAACTTCCCGTAGGCCTATACTTACTTAGTCCCAAAGCAGGGTTGATAGAATAAACAACAAGCTATGGGGTAAAGGCTGGAAAAAGTAGGTTTTAAAAGATAAAATTTAGGTTTTTAGGTTTTAATGCTTGGCATGTCAACGCCTATTAACCATTTTCTACACTCTTCTAACATGTCAAAACCTATAAAGTATATAAAACCTTTTTCTATTTTCTTGCCACACATGTGTTTCTCTGACTGCAGAGTGTAAGAAACTTTAATTACATTAAATACGAGGTTTTTTATTTTTCTATTTATAGAACAAAAACCTAAAAGCCTAAACTTTGACATTTTAAGTTTTAAAAAAACAACTAAAAACCTAGGTTTGTAAAACCACATTTTCCAACCCTGGTAAATGTACGTGTTGACTGTTGAGGCTACTGCATGTTGCTTAACCCCTTAACTGGGGATCCCGGATATATCCGTCCATTTTACATTGAGTTACAGTTAAATACACGGTTAAGGGGTTAAAAGAGTAGGTGCCAATATAAATGTGATTTAACATGAAAAGGTGTTGTTGCTGACCAGTGGGTATCTATAATTTTGGACCAGGGGGTCAAATTTTTTGAAATTCAGGTCAAAATTGTCCTGACGACCTTTTTTTGCTCGTCGCCACTCTAACAAGAAAAAGTAGTGACGGCCTTTTTCCTTTTCGCTGTGTCGGCGTTTTTACATTATTAGTCCTGTGCGTAGTTTATTTTCAAAAAACATATTGCATTATTTCTGAAAACAGGCCACTTTACTTAAAAAATCAGGCCAGGGGGGTCAGCTGACCTCCCGTTAGATCCGCTACTGTTGCTGACGATTCCTTGCATCGCGATACTTTTTACTTCTTACTTAATAAGTAACTTTTTGCGGATTACTTTTTACTTTTACTTGAGTAACTATTTTCATCAGTACTTTTTACTTTTGCTTAAGTAAAAAAATGCCCTAATACTTGCACTTTTACTTGAGTACTCAAACTCAGTACTTCATACAACACTGATAATTACCTTGGTTATTACTGATTATGGGCCTACATATCTGAAAATGATCTGGGACATTATGGATCAATCTTTATAAAGGCCGTTAGATTAATCTGGATATTTGAAGAGACTTTATATCATTTTTATTCTTCTTGCTCGTATATAAGTCAACCACGAAGGTCGTGACATATTTTAATTGCGTCGAATTATTGTCATTATCGGTAATGCCATATTCTTGTGCTCACGATAGCCTGTATGACGTTTTATTTTGTAATTTCTTCTGTGTGATTATCATATTTTACTGTAATTTAGGCCACCCGTTAGTCAGTCTCTTCCTAATCTTTAGGACAATGCGACACGTAGACATAATAAACAGAAATACATCCTCTTCCGGAAGTGGATGGGAGACAAAGGAACCTTGGATATGGAAAGGAGGAGCCAGGACGGTGGGGCGGCCAGAAGTTGTAGGCCTACATATTTCCCTATTTCGCAACCCTGACAACGCGTTTTGTTTCAAATAATGCTAAAAATTTACAAAATTCCATTTCATTTTTGACTTAGAGCGCTTCGAATAGGCCAAACTAGCAGCCATGTCTTAAAACATTGTAACATGTCCCATCACAAACCTTCATATACATTGACTGTAAAATAATTGCTGAACTGGTCAGCTTACATGTCAACTCTAGTGACGCCACTGATTTATGGTTACACAGGTTTAATAAAATACAAAATTATTTATTAGAGCCATGCACCCCAAAATATTCCCAAGCGACCATGCGCGCCATCAAACAACCCGCTAGATACTGCCAGTAACTCTAAGCTCCATTATGACAGCCACTCCCGTAGCGGGTCCAGAACAACCCCATTCACAGCCGGAATGTTTTAGATTGTTTATTGAATCAGTGTTTATTCTAGCCACCTTGACATCGGAGGGATTTTGAAATGTTTGGGGGAACAAGGTCTAAGTCTCCAAAAACCTTGACAAGCAAAAAAGGTTATCTTCCTTTTAAAATGGGCTGACAAGCAAAAAAGGTCATCCGTCCAACCTGCCTAATATTTTGAATGCCCTGCCAAGCAAAGTATTGTCATCCTTACATTTTCCCCTCCAAAACAATAAAAGCCCCCCGTCGAAGCACTTTTGGGGGAAATTTCGATCCCCATGCAACATATTAAAAATTTGGGGAGAATTTTAAAACTTTGGGGGGATTCCTCCCCAGAAAAGGCCTAGAATAAACACTGCCTTGAATAAAGTAATTAATTTGAAATATGTAAGCAGGGACGTAAAACACGGGGGACGGTCCCCCAATAATTAGTTGGCGGGCGACAGAGTATCAATTATCCTCCCAATGCTTTGCGCTAATGCGCTATATTGTAAAAAAATTCTATCCTCCCCATGATATTGATGCCAGAATGACGCCAAATCCGCATTCACTCATTTCGGCTGATCTTTTTTTGCTTGTCAGCAGGGTATTTGGAGGGGAAAATAGAAAAATATCAGGATGAATTTTTTGCTTGTCAAGACTTTTTCCAGAGACGAAAGGCGGTCTGACTTTATCGACGACCCCCTAACATCTTAGCGTATTTTATGGGCAATCTAAAGTCCCCACCATGATATGCAATATCCCCCATAATGGAGGAGATTTTTATATTTCTGGAGGTCAACTTTTAAAGTTATTCCCGCCCCCCCCATTGTTGACGCCAGGTTTACGCCACTGTATGCAAGTAACAGTTAGATGGTATTAAAGCAGACAAATATATTTAGTTGCTGTAGTAAAGAAATGATAGCACCGTTTAATCCACGTTTTACACAGTGTGGCATCTTTCTGAAATCGATGAAATGAAACGATGCTGTGATCGTCTGTCTTCCACGTGTTCTTACAATTTGCAACGGCACAATTTTGTGGCATTTTATAATCTACACACTTAGCCTGACTGTCTAAGTACTGTCAATATAATATTACTAACTTTTATCAACAAATATAAAAATAACTGTATCATTTTAACAGGGACGTCATTTGGGGCATTTGCCCCCCTGATTTTGAAGGAAAAATTTTTTTGCCAATGTTTGTGTTATTTAGATTTTACACGCCCTAAAGGAGTGCTTGATGATGTCGAGTAATCGGAAGTAACTAACCGTGAAAATTGGCTGACAAGCAAAAAAGGTCGTCAACTTTTTCGCAAACTTGCCAGATCGAAAGTGTTTGCCCCCCCCCCTCCATGAAAAACAGTGAAATGACGTCTCTGCATTTTAACATTGCAACAGGCTGGCTGGTTGTTCCGAATCAACCACTGACGTCATAATGGGCGGGGTTTGAGATAATGAGGCAATGTACAGCAATGTGAACTAGCCTGTTAGTATTAATTAGTATTAAACAGTCTTGAGTTATATGAGAAGTCACCCCGTCCCGCCCATAAGAGTGACAGACAGACAGACTGGCAGACAGACAGACTGGCAGACAGACAGACAGACAGGTGGGCGTTTGACCACAACGCTAAATCTGTGTGAAAACTATATTCACTCTTGTAATGTAATGTAATCTAATGTATTATTTTTTATATAGCGCCTCTTAATTTAACTTACACTGTAAAGGTCACTAAGAAGCGCTCGCGCTGCCGTTAGCGCTGTAGACATGCTAAGCAACCGAATTGGCTTCTATAGGCAATCACCGAAGTATAGGTGGAATAGGCCTGTAAAAGCCATTAACACCAGTGTTTATTCTAGCCACCTTGACATTGGGGGGAGTTTGAAATGTTTGGGGAGAGGCTTTGTTTGCAAAAAACCTTGACAAGCAAAAAATTTCTCCCGTCCGTAACTTCAGACAACGTTACGAACAACAATTGTAGATAAAATAATGCCATAATCAATCGCGATAATTTTACCTGGATGGCTTGTGATTGACTTTGGTCGTTCTCATCCGATGTTGCTGCTCCTGCTGATGCTTTGTACTTGACGCCGACGTAAGATGCAATTAGACCTAGGCTGCTACTGCTTTTTGATTGATTGATTGATTGATTGATTGATTGATTGATTGATTGATTGATTGATTGATTGATGAAGTTTATTTATATCAAAGGCGATTTTTAGTCCAAAGCGCCGCTGCTGAAAAACCAAGTCGTTAGCCTAGCAAGGAAAAATAGTCTAGTGCTAGAGGTGTCACGGAGCTCTGTTGGAAGAGAATTCCATATCTTTGGACCTTGAACACGGAACGAACGATCTCCAAACAGATTGCAATTTCGAGGAACGACCAGTAATTTAGTGTCATTTGATCTAAGCCCAGCTGGTCTATTTAGATTTCGAACAAACTTAATGTCGGATACAATATAATCTGGAGCTTACCTGCGTAAGCATTTGTCAACAAGAGATATAATCTTAAAATCAATTCGTGCCCTGACAGGAAGCCAGTGTAAATCCTTCAGTATTGGCTTGATGTGGTCTCTTAGTCGCGTATGGGTTATTAGACGAACTGCTGCTGCTGCTTGCTTCCATAAGAACAGAATTCTTAGAATACGGCAATTCCAACGATATTTGCTTTCGATCAGCTGAGCTCCAGATATGAAAAAGTTCCGGTCCTTGCGTCTGTAATAGTTCGTCGGAACTTCGGAAGCCCCTAAGAGGAACAGAGGCCGACGCCGTCACCTTTAGGTTCTTATAGTCTTTGATCGCTACCCTTAATCCGTCAGGGTCGTGTTCTTGGCGCTTCTCGGGGGTCCGCGTATATATATATATATATATATATATATATATATATACCGTAAATGCTACCCTGCAAGTTAATGTATCTCGATTTGGTTTATTAAAGCAGACGTCTTGCGACGGAAGAGTTCTTTCCAAACCCCCCCGCTGCTGTTGAAAAAGGGTAAAGGTAAGGAGGGAGCTACATTAGCGAACCTTTGTAATATGACACCCGGAGAGGCGCAGGGGTGTGAAGTGGACGGGTTAACGGCGTCTTTACTTCGGTTATTCGCCTCTGATGTTCAAATTTTATTTTAGTCGATATGTTTACAAGATCTGAGATCGCGTGAGTGACGTACGGTATAAGGAAGGCGAGATGAACATTTCCTCCTCGATGGGTGCATGTCCAAATAAACGACCAACAATTAAAAAACCGTAGCCCTGTAATGGGATTTGGCATAAGCATTTAATGTACGCACCGAATACAAAATAAGCGTACTTACTGCTCTTTGAAAAAGTGGTAATTTTCCTCCAGAATTTATTTTATTCTTTTCAGCATTTAAATTAGTTTAATCAATGTACGGGTTATAAAATTAAACGCCACTTTAGGCCTATTTGAATGTGCAGTATAGGTATAATCCGCGCTTTAATTAGGCTGATCGCCTAAGCGATTCCGTGACGTCATGCATATAATTAAAATAAATAGGTCAAACTGCGCTCAGCTGTTTATGCAAATGTGGACAGCGAAGAGCTAGTGGACAAGGCGTCAAGCACTGCAAGCAGCGCGTTTTTCGAAATAAAGCTGTTAGAATCAGACGTTCCAAGAGCAAAACTTCGCCGTAGTGATGTTACAAACAATTCAGTTGTTGAATTAAAACGTTGGCTAGAGTGCAGACCGGAAAAAGGATGAACTTGTGCATAGGCAATGTCTAATATAGCGTTAAGTAAAATGTGGTCATGCCGTTTTTTTAATCATCTTAATTTGTCTACACACACACACACACATATACACACACACACACACACACATATATATATATATATATATATATATATATATATATATATATATATATATATATATATATATAATAATACATACAATGCTAATAAAGAATAAACGACGATCTTGAGAATTTCAATGTTAACATTTCAATTTTGAGTTATAATTTTTAAACAAATTTCTTGTTGGCTCTTCACCCTAGCCAGAATAAATTAACTAGTTATAGAGATTTTTAGTAGGCGACGACCCACGAGTACGAGTGAAACTGCAGTGATATCATGTAGGATGGTTAAACGTTTGACCAGTAGCGTCATTTCACACTTTTCTGGGGGCGAGATAATTTTATGGTCAAATTTTGACAAATTTTTGCAAATCTTAGGCATTTTTTGCAAATTTTGGGAAATTTTAGGCAGTTTTGGCAAATAACGCCACTCCGTTTGGCTAGTAGGCATCAAACTTTAACAGTTACTGAACGTATGTCCTGTGCCCCGTCCATGAAAATATGCAATTTGATATTATTTGAAGGTAGGATTGCATGATGTGTGGAGTTGGCCTGTAGAGGATCCGGATTCATCTGAGTTGGCCCAGTTGGATCTAAGAAGTGCTTGTTGCAAATGTATGTCCATCTGGTAATGTTCCCGATAGTAAAGTTCTCTCGTCGACATGCTACAGCCCACCTCTCTGCTTTTGCTCTGTCAGTCGACGACTCGACGGGCCGGGGAACTGTATAAAACGAACCCCTTCTTTCAAACAAATGTCAGTTTTCCTATTGTCATTTGCACATGTTCCATAACAACAGTGTTTGATGGGCATACTTAATTTTATCGCGGAACAAATTAAACTTTAAGAAATCTATTTAGTAATTCAGTTAAATTCACACAATACCGCGTGAATTCAACTATCTAATGGCCACATTTGCATACGCATGCGCAGTGAGCGTGACCTCCTTTAGGACCGATTCTAATTTTAGTTCTGCGATCAGCCTAATTGGCCTATAGTTTAAACCACGATTAGCTATAACAAGCCGTGGTGTATGAATACTAATTATTAATTATTATTAATTCTGACAATTTCATATAGCGCAATACGCATAGCGAAGGCTAATGTCAAGATCGCATTACAAGGGTCCTTAATAGGAAATGTTAAATAAATATGTTTTAAGGTTCCTAGTGAACAGTGCAGGAGATATCGCCCTAGTCACGTCCGCCGGCAGCGAGTTCCAAAGCAAAGGGTTGCCCCTCGAAACAAACCGAGCCCCAAATTTCGCTGTCATAGACCAGTGTTTATTCTAGCCACCTTGACGTTTGAGGGGATTTTGAAATGTTTTGGGGGACAAGGTCTAAGTCTCCCACCAGTGGCGTCATTTCACACTTTTCTTGGGGGGCGAGAAATTTTTCCATTTTTTCCGTTTTTCAATTTTCAATTTTTGCTTGTTTTTGACCTGACGAGTTTGCAAAAAAGCTGACGACCTTTTTTGGCTTGTCAGTCCTTTTTTTACGACGATTAGTTACTTCAGATTACTCGACATCAAGCACTTCTTTAAGGCTTTAGGGGTTCCTGACCTTTTTTGCCCGCCCCCCCCAATGCACAAATGCAAATGACGTCCCTGTTTTTTGCACATTAATACATTATAAATTAATATTTTCATTTCCTTGGGGGGCGTGGCCTCCCCAGCCCCCCCAAATGACGCCTCTGTCTCCCACACTTTTTGGGGAAAATTTTCATTCCCCAGCCAACATATTAAATTTTTGGGGGCATTTTTAAACTTGGGGTGTGATTCCCCCAGAGAAGGCCTAGAATAAACACTGGTCATAGACGGGGTGGAACCACCAATTGAGAACGGCTGCTTGATCGGAGCTGTGAGCGCCGATCGGACGACTTGGGCTTAAGACTTAAGACTTAAGACATTATAAAACATTAAACTGCTAGATGAGTATAGGCCTATGCCTTATCGGTGACTTTTCTAGAATAAAAATACTGCAGGGAACCACAATACACTGAAGATTTTGATTCATTATATTAAAAAAACATAGGCCTATAGCTTGTATAGCATTATAACTCCATATAGGCATAGTGTCAATTTAGTAGTCCCAAAAACAAGACTAGACGATTATAAGATTCGAAACATGAACGTTCCGTAGGTCTAATCAGTGTTTAGTCTAGGCTGTTTCCGGGGGGAAATTGCCCTTTCTCCCGGAAATTTCAAATTCCCCGGAAATGTTGGCATACTACATGGACTAACAGCAGCCCTCTAGCAAAATCTCCCCGGCTTTGTCGGTTCCCCCCGGAGTCCAATAGTCTAGATTAAACACTGGTTCTAATCGTCAGCATTGAGCGCAAATTGCAGTGCATATGCGCTCTTGTTTGCCGAACAATTGCTTTGACATTTTATTTGCCAAAATAAGTGTAATTTGACACCTTTTGCATTTTTTAAAAACGATTTCTCGGTATTCTTAAAAAAGTTCTTTATAGGCCTAGTTATGTTCCCCAGGCTGGTTACGTGTTGTACTGCGCGGAGGTCGCTTCTTGATCGCTAATAGGATTGGGTTGGAGATTTGATGGGGCGGGTTCGATTGGGTTCTAAAAATGGACCCATGGCCTGGCCATCTATGCTTACCTTATTACACCTATTAAAGAACTTGGAATTAGAGACTATTACATGCATGTAAACCCTTAATACTGCTGTCGATTGTCATCGGGCCGTAAAAATATTTTGTATTTGAAATACATTTCTGAAAATGTATTTTGTATTTTGCTCTCCTCCTGAAAGTATTTGACAAAAAGTATTTGAAATACAATTTTAAAATGTATTTTGTATTTGAAATACTTTTAAGAAGTATTTTAAACAACACTGATTTTGAGTCATTATTATCATTATCGTCAGATTGCACCTGGGGCTGAGCAGTCTGAGGTCAAGTGTATTTTCCCGAATAACTGATGACCTTCAACAAGTTAGGCTGGCTGCTGCGTGAAATTCTGTGCGTGACCCTTCAGCGTGCCAACAACCTATCAATCCTATATTTTTACATATTGTATTAAATAAATAAGGCTATAAGCCTTTTTATAAGTCTTATGAACACGCGTGTATACATCCAGTAATATTTTACTGAACGGTAAAGAAAATTCGAACTAAAATGAAAGGAACCCGTGAACGAAAACGAGAATTGAAAGTAGGAATTTTTAAAAGAACAGTAACTGTGATAGAAATGAAATTGCCCAATAAAAATAAAAATTGGAGCTGAAATAGAAATATTTTATGAACTGAATTTAGCTACCGGTACTCGTCATAACCCGGCCTATTTGGCGTTGTGCGACCGGTTCTCGTCAGAACACCGAAGTTATGCAACGTCGAGCGCGGTTAGTATTTGGATGGGTGACCATCCCGGGATCTAATCGTGGTGCCGGCGGCCAACCAAGCCGTTCATCGCTTAGGCGTCGATAAATTGGTAGCAGCGCTAAGCTGCGAAGGTAAAACGCAGGTCTAGAGAAGTAATGGCAACCTACTCTAGATTAATGGCGTAAGCCACCTGCGTCGCTGCTTGCCTAGTGCCGGAGATCAGCACCGGAAACCCTAGGCTCGTTTGAGTATGGGAATACCTTTATCTTTTTTACCCGTCATTTATTAATGGCGTCAATTTGCTTTTGTTATGTAATATTTAACGCACTACATAATGCTGTTTGTGCCTGTGGGAGGCTGTGTGTAAAGTTAATCGTGAGGCGACTGTGAAGAGAGAGAGAGAGAGAGAGAGAGTGTGTGTGTGTGTGTCCCATACAGGCATTATAGGCAAGGCATACCATACATCCGTACGTTACCTACCCGGATACTCTACAGTGGAGCAATTAAACAATTCTTATAGAAAAGGTGTGCGAGTGTGATTGATCATTGATGTGCATTATGTTGGATTTATTGGTATCGCGATATATCGACGATGTTTATCGTGGTAGAAAATTTTAGTATCGTGCAACACTAGTCTAAGTTAATTGCACCAAGCAATTCTTTATGGACATGGCAAACAGCAGCTGAGTTAAGCCGAATAATTGTTATAACTCTATGGCACCGAAATGAGCGAATGCAGTCGGTTTTGAGTTTTGACGCCATAACAAAACAAACATTTGGATGCTCGCATTGGTGTAATCCTGGCATCAACATCATGGGGGATGGAAATGTTTTTGCCATAAGCACAAAACATTGGGGGGATAATTGATACTTTATCCCCGCCTACTAATAATTGGAATGACCGTCCCCCGCCGTCCCCCGTGTTTTACGCCCTTACCCCTGCCCCCTCTCATCGGCCCTGGCTACTGGATTTGACTGCTGTTGTGTTAGCCACTCTACCGTCGTCAGGCTCTTCGGTAAGTGCCTAGGGTCCTAGCCTTTTGGGCTTAGGAAGTGACTGCGCGGGAAAAGAGGCAGCAACTATGGTAGTTGGAAATTTGGAATCTGTTGTTTTCTATTCTTGCCAAGCGGAATAGGCCAAGACCTTCTGCGCTTACATACGCCACTGTCTGTCTCTGTCTCTTTCCTTTCTCTTTTTCTGTCTCTGTATGTCTGTCTCCGTCTCTCTTTCTCTCGCTGTTATTGAAAAGCATTTATTGCATCACAGCTTGCCACCCGCTGTCTGATTTCTCAATGACCGCTCGACCATCCCTCCGCTGGGGTAATTATTCCCGATGCCTAGCCCTTAAAGTAATAGGGTAAGAATACAAGTCGTGAGCTAAACTTAACTTCTTGCCTCTTTGGTCATTAATATATCTCTCCTTCTTGCTATCTTTATTTTCATCTCTTTCTCTAAGGTACTTGAAATGTTGTTATTGTAACAATGGCTACTTATTAAATGATGGAATCAGTTCAGCTTGATTGACAGCGAACTCACCTAACTTACTTCGCGTTCTCTCTCTCTCTCTCTCTCTCTCTCTCTCTCTCTCTCTCTCTCTCTCTCTCCTCATAATTGTCAACTTCGCACCTTGTCTCTGCACCTCTTTTTTGTAATTTTGCTTCGCTGTCTCTCTTTCTCCTATATATTTTCTCTCCTATTTCTCTCCTTTGCTCTCATATATATATATATATATATATATATATATATATATATATATATATATATATATTAGGTGTCCCTTACGGCAATGGTATAAATTTTTTGCGATAAATGCGGTCTGACCACATAAAATGGTTCAGTTCATGGAAAAAACACTGTGTTGAATTTTTTTCAAGTAATGAGACATTTAGAGGTTGCTCAAACACTAGAAAGTGTCCTTAACTAGATGTTCATTGCTCACTGTTGATATTCAGTTTGAATGCATTGCCAAATCCTCATTTTGACCCATTAACAAACGTTTGAGGGCCTGTGGGATTGTTTTTGACTCTCAGCTATGACCTGTAGTACTGTAGGTACTGCAGCTGTTCTTCATCCCTAGTCAGACTGCCAGAGAACTGCTGAATCAACGCCTCGCTCTGCGTGGTCATTTGTGACTGCAATTGTTCGATCGGTTGAAACAACTGCATTGTACTCATCGTTACTTTCCCATTCTGAAGTTGGTAGGCTCAGGAAGGTCTGAGTTAATTTGAGCTTAGTGAAAAATGACCTTGTGTTTTTCATCAAGAAGTCAGCAAATGACTTGTTTTCCAATGCAGGCAGTGTCATTTTGATGAGTTTGACACGTTTGCATGGAGAATCTTCACCATCAACTTGACACATAGCTGTAACCATGTTATTCTTGACATCATTTGGTACATTGCTGTCAAAGAAGGCCAAAACGACCAACTTCTCTGAGAGGTACCACAAGTGATCTGCGAGCTTCCGTGAGATTGTTCAAGAAATTGCTGGATTGACTGATTGGTATGTCAAGAGTGACTTCATAAATGTAAGGTCATTAAGAGGGGCTGCAACAGTGAACGGTGCCATGACCCAAGCTTTTACATATAGCACGGCATAAAATATACACAGGTGACGCAGACCTTTCTTCTCTCGACCAGTGTGAGCGAACAGTGACCTAAGCAGCCATATACCTTGAAGGCGTAAATGACTATTGCCATCCAGCGTGACTTGTGCATTAGGCCTACACCAGGTGTGCGGAAATGTCATTCATGAAGTGGTGAAACACAGAGAAAATGAGTTATTTCCATCATTTCATGGTAATCATCACGTGGTTGAGCCTCCATCAGAGCTGGTAATAAGAAACTCACTAATTTGTCTTTGCTGCTGGATATAGGGCCTATGAGACTACCACATCAGCTACCACATCAGTCGACGAATCCTCAAATCGATCTTCATTAATGTGGAACCAATTGGAATGAAATCTCTTAAAGAGAATGATTTCAGGTGCTGAAGATGAACCCATTGTCTCAATGAAAGCAGCGCCAGTGTCCAGTTCCAGTGTATGGTGTCGACTTGCTAAGTGCAGAAGATCACGCCCAAGCAACTGTTCTAGTATTGTACAAGTTCCTAATTCAAGACCAGTGTTGCTGCTTGTCGTATCAAGGCATATTTCTTGCACGTTGTCAACAATTTGCCACGAATTGAGTGCTTCAAAGACAGCATTTGCTTGTGCAACTCCAGTTCCTGCAGGAATCTTCGGCACTGCCATTTTTAGATCTTGTAGAAACTCAGGGATTAACAATATGGGAAATCTGTTTGCAATAAGAGAAAATATAGCTACTGGACAGTTTAGAGAATAAGTTACAACTCTGAAATAAAGCGAAAGGTTCCCTATTGATAGCTAAACATTGAATATCAGGAAAGGAGTAATTTTTTCTTCCATTTTTGTGACTCTGCGGTGAGGACACTTTTTCCAAAAGACAAAGTCTTATTCTTGTTTTAGAAAATACTAGTAGTAGTGAATAAGTCCAGAAAGTTTCAGACCCCTAGCTATGATATTTCTGAAGTTATAGAGGTCTGAAGTTGTGAGAAATTTAAGTGGCTGCCGCAAAACGCCAAAAAACGGCCCACCCCCAGGTGCTATAAAAGTTGAATATCTCAAAAATTACTGAAGAGAGCAGGCTAAAACTTTACAATCTTTCAGATGGATGATTGCGGAGCATTTGTGGTAAATTTCATAATTTTTGAGATGGTCATTGGTTGAATTGACACGGAATGACTCCAAATTTAATGTTTCATGCAAACTTTGACCCATTTGAGCTACCTGTAAAAGTGAAATTTCTTCTAATTTTTACTCAATGTTTTTGATCAGAATGGAACCATTTTCAAAGGTCAGACCTGCTTTTTTAAAAGTTGGTTTTTAAGGGACACCTAATATATATATATATATATATATATATATATATATATATATATATTTTATATATATACCTGCAATATATCGCTCTGTGGTCTTTCTCACTCAATTTCCTCTCTCTCTCTCTCTCTCTCTCTCTCTCTCTCTCTCTCTATATATATATATATATATATATATATATATATACATATATATACATATACATATATATGCGTCAGCTTGAAATGCCCATACATTTCCGAACTGAACTTTACCTGACCTAGTTATACAAGGGTTGCTCTCTTAGGGCAGATGGACCCTAAGCCGCGGGTGATAACCCTGCCCAGCACCACTGGATGCGTCTGCTCGCGGTGACTTGCCGGTAGGAGAAGGAGATGCCGGGCAGCTCTGGTCCCTCTGCGACGCTGAGATATGTTAATGTGACTTCATCACCACCGCCACCACCACCACCACCATCATCATCATCATCATCTCCACCACCACCACCACCACCACCACCATCATCATCATCATCATCATCATCATCATCATCATCATCATCATCATCATCATCATCATCATCATCATCATCATCATCATCATATTTGCTTTCTGCCAACTCATTAGTGGCAATAGCTAATCACAAAACATATCCAGGCCATTTTGCCAGAAGTTAGTTTTCTTCCTTCTGCAATCTTTTATTTTGTCTATCCATTTATTTCTGGTCCTGGAATGGATGTATGAACGGAGGTCGGTCGCGATATTGTGAGAAGTCAGACAGAAACAGAATCGTCAGACAGACAGACAGGCAGACAGACAGACAGAGGGTGTGTGTTTAGGAGAAAGTGGTAGCCAGACAAATAGATAGATAGATAGATAGATAGATAGATAGATAGATAGATAGATAGATAGATAGATAGATAGATAGATAGATAGATAGATAGATAGATAGATAGATAGATAGATTATTATTATCAGACAATTTGCTATAGCGCCGTAGGTGAGCGAATGGCACAAAACAAGGGTGCTTAAGATAGATAGATAGATAGATATATAGATAGATAGATAGATAGATAGATAGATAGATAGATAGATAGATAGACCCAGAAATAAAGCCAGGACAAACGAACTCACGTAAAATTTCCCGCCGGCGGTAAAGTTGACATTTGAGGGTCAAGGGTCATTGTGGATTTCCCGCTCTACTGGGCTATTACTTAAGCAGTATACAGGTCAGAATTAGGTCGGAAATTACTGCTCTCAATTTGAACCTTACCACAAAATATCTTTATGTAATGTGATGTAATGTAAAGTAGCATTTACATAGCCGCTATAGCGTCTCTTATATAAAAACAGTCGATACAGCTAATGGGTATGATAATGAGAGATTGATTGATTGATTGACTAACTGGCTGACTGACTGATTGGTCGATTGATTATGCCAATACAAGCAAACTAAAAATTAAAATTTTTTTGACACAATGGAAAGTCTGTTTATTTACTCCTTGTTCCTTCATGAGGTGACAGCGTGAACTGTCTTTGTTCAGGAATATCTCTTCTGTGTATTCCTGACTGATGCTGACATTATCAGTCATGTCCTCGTCGTCGTCCTCCTCCTCCCTCTTTTAAAACTGCCCGTAAATACATTATTTTAAATCGTCAATTCGTCATTCATAGAAGCCTGAATTAAATAAGCACCTGGAAGGTCAACAACGGGTAGAGAATTTGAGAATTTGACAAACTTCTGCAATGGTTTACAACTTTCCATAGCTTTGGAATCTACTCAGTCTGCATGATGCGTTCGTGCCTGCTAAGGGCTAATGACTTTATAGCCTCCCGCGCCATTTCGGCGGAAGACTTCCTAGAGCAATATTATTAAAATAGCAATGTCCACTAGCCTAGGGGTAGTGCCATTATCCCTGCTATGGTATCCTTATCTCAAGTCTTAAAATGGATAATAATTGTTCGGCACAGACAGACAGACAGCCAGGCCGGGCTATTATATTTGTATTTTGTGACGACTGACGAAATAGTAGAAAGTCGTGCACGTGAAAATTACAATAGGCCTAAATCAAAAGTTTAAGATTTCTTAAATACATCCAAATACTCTATGTGGTATTTAAATACTATTTAAATACTTAATTTTGGATGGGTATTTCAATACTTTCTTAAATACTGGACAAAGTATTTAAACAGTATTTAAATACTAAAGTATTTAAATACTTTACAACGCTGATGACTACTAGACAGATAAAAACCATTATAAGCAGATCATGATATCAATAATCTTGTTATTTCAAATGAAACGTTTACACTCAGCAACTGAAAAATTACAATGATAGTAATTTGTATAAATTACAATGATAGTAATTTGTATATCAAGTAATATTAATATATAGTCCTATTTAATTTATTAAAGGTATTACGGTAATACATAAGTTTATATAGTGTTTATCAATTACGATATAATGACGTCAGCCCAAGGACAGATTGACAGGAAAGTATATTCTAAGTAGTCAGTACCTGTACTACAGTCTACAGAGAAAGCGCAAAACATGGCAAATGTTAACGCAGATCACAGTGCGTCTGCATTGTCACTTCTGAAATTGGGCAGGGGATTTCGAGTTTTTTTAATGAATTTTGAAGTTTTGTGGAGCAAAGTCTCCCCCTAGCAGGCCTGGATAAAGCACTCTAGCTGTCTTCCGAAGACAGACGAAGACAGAGACAGAAACAGAATCGCCAGTAACTAAAAAGACGAGTTTTTGTATGGGCCGGCGCATGCAGACAGATAGAGAGTGACAGATAGACACTAGACAGACAGACAGACAGAAAGAAAGTTTGTGCTGCAGAAAGAGATAGTGATATAGACCAATAAATAAACGTATTGAGAGAGCTAGATGGATGAATGGAGGGATGGATGGAGGTATGGAGGTATGGATGGATGGATGTATATATGTATGTACTCGTATGTATGTATGGATGGATGAATATATGGTACATGATTAATGTATTTTTTCTGGAAATTCAACGGGAGGCAGTCTCTGGCCATATACAGCATATATATATTATATAGGAAAAACCTTTTTTCATGGAAAAACCTTATAATTATCCCCAATACCTTCCCCCACAATTTGAGGTCGACACCCCCACAATCTGGTAATGTGACAATGGTATGCATACAAAATGCATACAAATTAACCCTGATCATAGATGTAAAAAACGTTTTTTATGTTTTTTATTTTTTCTTAAAAAACATGTTTTTTAATGTTTTTTAAGTTCCTTATGTTTTTTATTTTCTGTATCTTATTGCCTGCATATCAATTTCTGAAGGGATACGTTTTAATTATTCTGCTTGGATTTGGTTCGCTGGAGAACTCCACTATTTCCAATGTTGGAGTTGTGGAATTTGAGCTGGGGTGAGATTTCAACCCCCCCTCTCCCGGCAACTCCAACACCGACTATTTCTTCCTTCGCAGAACCCCAAGGAATTCTTCATGCGGAAATAATTAGTGTTCGACAGCAGGTGTCATCGTCTGCATTGAGGAAGGGTTAGGGTTATCGTTCGGAATGTTTGGGCGGTCATCTGATAGAAGCCATCTCTGACCCGGTCACTTCGTGGGTCGAAGGTGTTGTGTTTCAGCTTTCGTTAAGTCGCTCGTGAGAATGTTCTCGAGGTCCGAGGGTCAAAGGTTCTATAACGCCTATCAGGGCTTTTAGATGTTCAAGTGTTCTACACGTCACAATAGTATTGGATACTTTTTAAAATCATATTTCATTTGTGCAACGACTGACTGAGTTCTGGATCGTTCAATTGAATTACTTCATTATTATGTGTCGAATGTAATGCATGGATGGATGGTCAATAAAGGACTGCAAACGAGGCCAATGTTTTTTAAGACAATGTTTTTTAATGTTTTTTATTTTTTTATAAAAAACATGTTTTTTCATGTTTTTTATTTTAAAATTTATGTTTTTTACATCTATGACCCTGATCACCTCCAAATTGATAAGTACACCCGCCTAACTTTTATTCTTGGATGACTTTTTTGCTTGTCAGCCATTTTTGAGACTTGATAACGTTTTTTGCGTGTGGGTCTTTTCGTCAGTGATTTCCAAATTCCGACACACTCCAAATTCATAATCCTAGAAACAACCCTGTTTATGACTCTAGAGGAAAGTGCAGTATTTGGTTCTTTCAAAGTTCTGTGGCCAGAATAAGGACGTACGAATGAAAGCGAAGATGTTACTGACTATGAGTTTCGTGCCAATCTTTGTAAGAGTTCGATATGCGTTTTATCGTCGAATGCATTAAAATTCAATGAAACAACCTAATGTTTGATGACAAATGGGATTAATTAGAAATTCAATCAGATATATTCGTCGTCTGTTCTAACGCTATGACGCCAGTTATAAGAATAATTTTATGAAATCATCTTTTGAAACTTCATTAATTACATAGATAGTCTAATGTCATGCAAATACGCCTTAGTGCTACCGATGAAATAAAATGAAATGCGTTTCTGACTGACTGCCTGTCTGCCTCTCTGTGTAGAGTCATTCATTCGTCAGTCTATCAGTCTGTCTCCCTGTCTGTTTCAATGACCAGCCTTCTATCGGAAACCTCAGATTGTCTGTCAGTCTGTCAATCAGTACAGTCAGTTACTCATTCATTCTACTAACAGATAGTCTGTCTGTATGCAGGGGCGTAACGTGGGGGCGGGGGCACTTTTTGACAGCCCCGGGCCCCGGGCAAATAAGAGGGGTCTAAGCTAGGGTTAGGTTAGGATTAACCCAACTTCTTAACCCTAATCCTAGAAATGATGTGCTGACGACCTTTTTTTTGCTCGTCTGGATGAAAAAGGAGGTGATGACGTTTTTTTTGCTCGTCAGCTCGAAACTCTGGGGCTCCCATGGCAAAGATGCCCCCGGGCCCCCAAAAGTCACGCTACGCCACTGTCTGTATGACGGTCTGTATGTCAACAAGCCATTGTTAAGATTTTCAATGACCTTGTCGATGATTTGTCGAAAGGGACGCTTGCACTTCTATGCCTTCTTGATCGCTCGTCGGCATTTGATTCGGTTGATCATAATATCGTCATTCGCAGGCTTGAGAGATCGTTCGGTGTGGGTGGTTCCTCCTTACGGTGGATAGCCATTTATCTCTCCGACAGAGTGCAATCGGTAACGTGCGGTGGGAAACTCTCTGTAGAGCGGAAGGTTGGCTGTGTAGTTCCTGAAGAGTCAGTACTTGGCCCATTACTTTACATTCTGTATACGGCTGACCTGAGATCCATCATTTTGGCATTTGGCTGTAGAGGCTGGAGAATCCTAACCCTAACCCTTAACGTCGGACAAACCGGGTTCCTGTAGGATAGCACCTTTCGGAGAAGGTTGTTGGTTAGATGCAAACCGTTCGCGATGGGTGATGTTACCATTGACCCCTCTGAGTGCGTGCGGCTGTTGGTGATACTCTTTGATGGGACTCTGTCATTCGAGCCATACTTAAACGACGTGATTAGGCGATGTAAATTCACTTCTCAGGGATCGCCTTCAATGGCTTCGGTCCCTGAGCGGATTGTGTTCAAGAGATGCTGGTTGATGTACAGAGCGCTGAATGACCCGTGCTGTCCGGAGTACCTTGCCTCTCTTGTAAAGAGACCGCAGTGTAATGACAGGAGATCTTCGATCCGCTTGAGTTGTTGTGTTAAACTCTATGTTACTCCTTCGTACAAGATTGCAAAGTTTGGAGAGAGATCCTTTACACGTGGCAACACAACAGGTTCGCTGACGTTGACAAAGTTATATAAGGTTTTTCCCTAACCCTAACCCTAACCCTAAACATTTTTTGCTTGTCTGGCTTTTTGGGGAGGTGCTGACGTATTTGTTGCTTGTCAGGCTTTTTGGGGAGGTGCTGACGTGTTTTTTTGCTTGTCAGGTTTTTCGGAGACTTGATAATTTTTTTCAAGGAATTGCAACCCCCCCAAGACAAATTCCTAGCTACGCCTCTGGACCTGGCTCATACTACCCCTCCCATCCCCCAAATCAAAATTTCTCTTCGGATTTGCACGATTTGCTCTTGTGGCCCTGCCCGAGGCTGGGTGGGTCCGGACCCGCGGACCCGCGGACCCACACCCTAGCGCCGCCCCTGATTACGATTTTATTATTGAAATCGGATTTCCAACAGGAGACAAGATATCATGAAATTTTGGTATTTCAAACCATGTTACAGCTGTATATAATTAACCAAAATATTTTAAGACCCGATTTATCCGTCGACCTATCAATCACTCCACCAGGTAAGCAGATACGGGTCCAGGACTTTCAATTGTCGTCCTTCATTCTCGCACAATCATTGGCACTAGTTGTTTCTCGGTGTGGGCCCTATAGGCTCTAGAATTCACTACCAATATAAATTTGTATAACTAACTCTTTATCATCTTTCAGATCCGGTCCTAAAACGAACCTGTTTGGCTTGGCTTATCTCTCTTCGATTGCCCACCCGCTGTTCTGCTGACTGATCTTTCCGGATTGACGTGGCTCTAATTCAATTTTGTATTTGGTGCGTCATTCGCTGATGCCTGAGCACTATGAAAGTGGCGCTATAAAAGTTTATTAATTGGTTGATATATGATCATACTCTCTTTCTTTCCCTCCTCTCTGTCTGTCTGTCTCTGTCTGTCTGTCTGTCTCTGTCTGTCTGTCTCTGTCTGTCTGTCTCTGTCTCTCTGTCTCATCTCTCTCTCTCTTTCTCTTTCTCTCTCTCTCTGTCTCTGTCTCTGTGTGTCTGTGTGTCTGTCTGTCTCTCTCTCTCTCACTCTCTCTCTCTCTGAGTTTGGAAGCACATAATAGACCTATAGACCTACAACAAGAATAAATACGCAGTTATTGCTATATTTATAGGTTTATATTATACAGTATAATATATATATATATATATATATATATATATATATATATATATATATATATGATCAACAATTCAACATTTTATCAAAAAGTCAAAAGTCAGAGGCGGAAACTTAGGTCGACTCAGCCTTTTTTGCATCAGTGGCGGCTCCACCGGGGGGTCAGGGGAGCCCGTGCCCCCTACTGAGATCCTGCCCCACTGGCCCCTGTTGAGACCCTATACTTAACATTTATAATGTATTAATGTGCAAAATATCGCAAATATTGCCAAAAATTTACCAAGGAAAATATTCAAAATTGCTAATTTGCCAAAATTTGCCCAAAATTTGCCAAAATTTTTTAAAAGTTGCCAAAATGGACTAAAATTTGCAAAAATTGCCTAAAATTTGCAACGATTTCTTAAAATTTGCATAAATTGCCTAGAATTTGCCTAAAATTTGGCAAAATTTTTCTCGCCCTCTAAGAAAAGTGTGAAATGACGCTACTGTACTTAATACTACATACCTAACAACAAATGGTTGGCCCCATGATTAGAGGTTGCCACCCCAACGCCCCCCCACTTGCCAAATCCTAGAGCCGCCACTGTTTCGCATGCAATGGTCAAAATCTTTGTCATTAGTCATTAGGGTTGCCAGGTGTCCGGTATTTAACAAGGTTGCGAAAAAGTTGACGGCCCTTTTTTCCTTGTCAGTAATTTTTTGCGATTTAGCGATTTAGTTACTCAGAATTCTTCCACAACAGGCCTCCTTTGGGAGTTGATTACCTTTTTTCTTTTCTTCGTTTCTTTACAGGGGAGTGCAAAACAAGGTTTTGTGACGAAAGAAAGTAAGTAAGTAAAGTCAAGTAAAATCTCGTTGATTTCTATAGCGCCTTGACAAGCAGCACAACAGTAGCTGCTTATTCTTAGGTGCTCAGCCTATCTTGAAATAGTTATGGGAAAGGTATCTGGTCAGCCAGGCAATAGTCAACATCCAAAGGGCAGTGAGGCTAGGTTGTTACAGCTATGGAGAAAATGATTTTAGAAAAAAGAAGGACTTAAGCTTAGACCTGAAGACTTGAGGAGATAATGCAGAAATTATAGGAAATGAGGATTCAGATTGTATGGCTTGAAAGTGTTAAAGTCTATGGAGGGAAGCTAGGATCAAGTTCTAAAGTTCAGGTGATTCAGGTGTTCAGGTGATATGAGAAGGCACGGTTGCAAATTTTCAGAGATGACTGATTGAGTGGGCGTGACAGAGTGAGGTAAGATGATGAACGTGTGGGTCGAGGAGGCTGAGGGTTTATTAGTGATCTAAGGTAGACAGGTTTCGATGACTGAAGTGAGCTGTAAGTAAGAAATAATTTTAACTGACATTTCTTTACACAAAAATTCGGTTGTGTGAATCGTGTCAAATACATTATCAAGTATTAAAAGAGTATTTAAACCTAATTGGCCAGTATTTAAATACTTACCTGGTATTTGGGTATTTATATACTATTTAAATACTACCTGAGAACCAAGTATTTATGAAAGTATTTAAATACTTCAGGGCAAGTATTTATTACAACACTGCTAATAACCTTTTGTAGTTTTCTTTCAGTATCTGCCATTAGTGTGGACTGTGGTGTCATCTGCGTATCGTAGATTATTTAAATTTCTTCCTCCTATCTTTATCCCTTCCAATCATTCTGTTTCCTTCATAATCTCTTCCCCATATTCATTGGAAAAATCTGGTGATAAACTACAACCCTGCCTTGTTCCTTTTAAAATTTGTATCCATTGACCTATTTTTCCTTCAGTTCTTATCACTGCTTCTTGAGATTCCAATACAGATTTTGAAATATCCCTCATGTCCTTTCCATCGAGTGCTATGTTTCCCAAGCATTCGAACAGTTCTTCGTTTTACACTATCAAAAATCTTCTCATAATCTATGAAACATAGGTACGGATCTTTTTGCATCTCTATACATCTTTCGCTAATCATCCTTAGAATAAGTAGTGCATTTCTACATCCGTTACCTTCCTTGAACCCGTATTTTTCTTCTGAAACTCTCTCCCTCATTTTAATTTTTCCCTGTTCAAAAGTACTTTTAATATAAGCTTCATTACATGACTTATGAGGCTTATTGTTCTGTGTTCTTCACATTCCATTGTTCCTGGGTTTTTCGGTATTACAATGAATATTGACCTACTTCAGAGGCAGGCCTAGGGTTTCCGGCGCCTGGGGACAAAGCATGCTAATGGCGCCCCCTGGATTCTGACAAGCAAAAAAGGTCGTCAGATCGTTTTGGGCGCCCCTCAGCTCTTACAGCGCCCTCTTCATAATAGTACTGACGAGCAAATAAAGGTCGCTTCTTTATTATGCGCTTACTCAGTGGCGTCATTTGACACTTTTCTTGGGGGCGAAAAAAGTTTTTGCCAAGTTTTTTCAAATTCTAGGCAATTTTTTTCAAATTTTAGGCAATTATTGCAAATTTTAGGCATTTTTTGCACATTTTAGGCATTTTTGCAAATTTTAGGCAATTTTTTTGCAAATTATTATTATTGTCATTTCCTTGGAGGGCCACGGGCCTCAGCCCCCCCAAATGACGCCCCTGGCCTTACTTACTCAAATACCCCATTTTGGCGCCCCACCTCGGCACCCGGGCACATATGTACCCCCTGCACACCCTAGCCCCTCCTCTGACCTACATAATTCTTTTGGGATTCTTCCTGTTTCGTATATTTCATTTGCTATTATTGTTACCCTCTGTAATCCTGCTTCCCCTGCTGCTATTAGCATCTCTGTAGTTATTTCGTCTGGTCCCGGGGCTTTGTTTTTCTTCATTTTTCTTAATGCGGCTGTTTCTTCTTCTTTTGTTATTGGAGGTCCATCATTAGTCCTCATTATAGGTTTAACCCCTTGATTATCTTTATATATTTATTATTTATTTTTATAGCGAACATCAGTATGGCATAATAGGCATGCATATTTGGAATCCATTGCTTCTCAGATCTTTGAAAGAAGTCAATATTTAAGTGGTCAGGATTTTATGAAGTTCACAACTTGAATAGATTGGTCTGGAACAGACAGCAAGGCAATTCCTCTCAGCCGGTACACAGGGGTTGCTGTTAATTGCCTTCCTGTCGCCGCATACGAGGCGGACAATTGCAATTAAACTGTCACTTCTTCTTCTCCTAGCGAATGCCTATCGGCGAGGTAGGATCGTTAGTTTCCCCAATAGAATTGGGTACTCACCTATTAAACTGTCACTGATTTAATGTATGTCGGTCGGTGCATGTGTTTTCATAAAGGATAAAGGCCGCGAGGATGACAGTCGTCATGACATTCGGACGGGGAGAGATAGAGAGAGAAGAGAGAAAGAGAGAGAGAGGGATCGTCCATAAATTACGTTACGCGATTTTGGCACTTTTTGACCACCTCCCCCTAACCTTCCCCCTACGTAAGGCGACGTAATAAAACATCAGATCTCCTAAAATATGACGTAACAAGAGGCTGAACCCGCCATTTTCGTCCTCCAAAAAGTCTTGACAGGCAAACAAGTCCAAAACAGGTCATCCTTGTATTTTTTACTCTCAAAAAACACTGACAAGCAAAAAAGAGGTCATCCTTGTATTTTTTCCTTTCGAAAAACCCTTACAAGAAAAATATGTGGATAAAAGTGGTGGGACGCTTAGTTCTCTAGCCCTTATTAGAAAGCTATATTTCGCAAACGCAGTAAAAATTTCGCATTCGGTCATTATACAGTAACCTACACCCATCGAGCTATCTATAGGGGTGGAGGGGTCCGGATCACCGGAGGACTGCCACGAAGCGATAATCGAGTAGAAAGTATCGCCTGAGGTGAGGAAGACCTTAACACTCATTAGAACTTTGGGATGCAAACACACCCGAGCGTTCACATAATGCCTTTAAAACATTGTAAAGCATGCGAATTTTGGGGAATGGTTTCATGACATTGTTCGTATACATTCAGCGCCTAATACAGTGTGCATGATGTATGTTGGGGTGGGTTAGGGTTAGGGTACCTAACCCAACTGTCAATAGTTATGACAGAAGTGATTCTGTTTAGCAGATCCTTAGATATCTTGAACAGCTGACAGGAGTCTGGATAAAACACTGATAGAGGGAGTTAACATAATCTAATTCGGAGTGGACTATTGAGGTGGCAATTGTGGAGGCAGTTTTGGTATCTAGGCAAGGACGTAGGCGGCGAAGGTCACGAATATGAACATAGCAGGCTTTTGAAAGTTGGGAGATATGTGATTCGAAGTTTAGAAAAGAATCAAATTTGAATCCGAGATTTCTTGCAGTTGGAACAGGGATTATTGTGGTGTCTGGAGCCAAAACTAGTTTAGGATTGTCAATTTTTTGGAGTTGTTAAGGTAGTCCAATTAAAAGAAACTCCGTCTTAGATGTCTACAAGGGAGCAAATTAGCAGAGGGGATTTGTAATTTTGGGGGGATTTGTATTTTTGGGGGGATTTGTAATTGGTAATGGGGGATGAGCCCGGCTGCAAGGGGATAGAAGCCACTGCCCAAATTCTGGGGCCTGTCTCTTTAGTTTGTTGGCTTTAATTCATCAAAACCTAAAGATATCAGCATGAAATTTGGGAATTACGTTAGAAACATTGCCAGGTATATGGTCTCTATAAATTTCATTGAAATAGCTTCACACTCGGTCGAGATATTAAATATCATAAAGAGGCCAGTTTTTATGTGTTCACCCTGTGTAAGCGACGGTGCCTCCTAATTCTCGGATCCTGGCTCTCCCCGACACACACACACACACGCACACAAACACACGCACGCACGCACACACACACAGGCCCATTCAGAGGGGGCCATGTGGGCCATTTGACCAGGGCCTCTATCTGTTGGGGCCACCCCTTTCTTCTTTGTCTAGAATTGTGGGAGAGCTAGAAAGCTAGATAGCTACTACTAGGAGGGGCCTCAAAATTTAGTGATGACCTTTTTTTCTTGTCGACAATTTTGGGATTTCGGGAAAGCTAAAAAGGTACGACGCGGTCCTCAAAATTGGTAATTATCTTTTTTCCTTGTCAAAATTTTAATTTTTGTCAAGGCTTAGAGACGCCTGAAAATTCCAACTGGCCCTCCTTCAGCCTCTGAAGGGGCCTGCACACACACACACACACACACACACACACACACACATATATATATATATATATATATATATATATATATATATATATATATATATATATATATAGTGAGTTAGACAGATAATTTATACAGCGCAGTAATCAAAGCAAAAAACTAAAGTCAAGAGCGCTTTACAATTATATATATATATATATATATATATATATATATATATATGACTGCCTTATATATATCATATATGACCACATATATGTATAGACATATGCACACATGATACATATATATGT
This sequence comes from Metaphire vulgaris, assembly GCA_018105865.1. Classification (NCBI taxonomy): domain Eukaryota; kingdom Metazoa; phylum Annelida; class Clitellata; order Crassiclitellata; family Megascolecidae; genus Metaphire; species Metaphire vulgaris. The sequence goes on from CM030844.1 coordinate 12,642,013, forward strand.
CTGCCCTATAAATATAATTATATTTTTAGATATACATACCTTATCATATATATATATATATATATATATATATATATATATATATATGATCATTCATATATATATATATTAATAGTTCTAGTCTGCGTCACTAATTCACTGCTTCCTCAAACCATTGTAAGTTTTTATAGCGATGTCCGAAAGCTTGTATATTTATATAGCGCTTTGAAAAGAAGCACAACAGTAGCTGCTTATTCTTGGGCGCCAAGCCTCTCTTAAAATAGCTAGGTGGTTGTGGTGGTGACAGTGGTAGTGGTAGTGGTGGTGGTAGTGGTAGTGGTGGTAGTGGTGGCAGTGGTGGTGGTGGTGGTGGTGGTGGTGGTGGTGGTGGTGGTGGTGGTGGTGGTGGTGGTGGTGGTGGTGGTGGTGGTGGTGGTGGTGGTAGTAGTGGTAGTAGTGGTGGTAGGTAGTAGTAGTGGTAGTGGTAGTAGTAGTAGTAGTAGTAGTAGTAGTAGTAGTAGTAGTAGTAGTAGTAGTTCTTCCTGTTTCGTATATTTCATTTGCTATTATTGTTACCCTCTGTATTCGATCGCTAGCATGAGACTACCCAGAATCACCAGTCCCCAGATAATGACAGGTAGGCTAACAAATCCCCTATCACCCGTTGACCACCACCACAATCAATTTACCGCTACCAGTGAAGCCAGTCAACTTTTTGAAAAAAGCCCAGATGGCGTCTTTAAAAAGCCCAGAAAAGCCCAGATTTGCAAAACAGGCTCTAAAGTTCTAATCTTTCGTCACTGGGACTCACTGTTATATAAAAATCATTAAAAATGTACTGTCGGTCTATGTATTCATTTAGCATTCAAAATTATAGACTCAATTAAACTGAAATATTCGAATAACAGCGTAATATAATCATATGAGGGGCGGAAGATGGCAGAGTGGGTTACGTTATGAAGCCTCAGACGCGGTCCTCAAAATTGGTAATTATCTTTTTTCCTTGTCAAAATTTTAATTTTTGTCAAGGCTTAGAGACGCCTGAAAATTCCAACTGGCCCTCCTTCAGCCTCTGAAGGGGCCTGCACACACACACACACACACACACACACACACACACACACACACACACATATATATATATATATATATATATATATATATATATATATATAGTGAGTTAGACAGATAATTTATACAGCGCAGTAATCAAAGCAAAAAACTAAAGTCAAGAGCGCTTTACAATTATATATATATATATATATATATATATATATATATGACTGCCTTATATATATCATATATGACCACATATATGTATAGACATATGCACACATGATACATATATATGTCTGCCCTATAAATATAATTATATTTTTAGATATACATACCTTATCATTATATATATATATATATATATATATATATATATATATATATATATATATATGATCATTCATATATATATATATTAATAGTTCTAGTCTGCGTCACTAATTCACTGCTTCCTCAAACCATTGTAAGTTTTTATAGCGATGTCCAGCTTGTATATTTATATAGCGCTTTGAAAAGAAGCACAACAGTAGCTGCTTATTCTTGGGCGCCAAGCCTCTCTTAAAATAGCTAGGTAGTTGTGGTGGTGACAGTGGTGGTAGTAGTAGTAGTAGTAGTAGTGGTGGTAGTAGTAGTAGTAGCAGTAGTGGTAGTGGTAGTGGTAGTGGTGTAGTGGTGGTGGTGGTGGTAGTGGTGGTGGTGGTAGTGGTAGTGGTAGTGGTGGTAGTGGTAGTGGTGGTGGTAGTAGTAGTAGTAGTAGTAGTAGTAGTAGTAGTAGTAGTAGTAGTAGTAGTAGTAGTAGTAGTAGTAGTAGTAGTAGTAGTAGTTCTTCCTGTTTCGTATATTTCATTTGCTATTATTGTTACCCTCTGTATTCGATCGCTAGCATGAGACTACCCAGAATCACCAGTCCCCAGATAATGACAGGTAGGCTAACAAATCCCCTATCACCCGTTGACCACCACCACAATCAATTTACCGCTACCAGTGAAGCCAGTCAACTTTTTGAAAAAAGCCCAGATGGCGTCTTTAAAAAGCCCAGAAAAGCCCAGATTTGCAAAACAGGCTCTAAAGTTCTAATCTTTCGTCACTGGGACTCACTGTTATATAAAAATCATTAAAAATGTACTGTCGGTCTATGTATTCATTTAGCATTCAAAATTATAGACTCAATTAAACTGAAATATTCGAATAACAGCGTAATATAATCATATGAGGGGCGGAAGATGGCAGAGTGGGTTACGTTATGAAGCCTCAGGCTGACGGAGCGGGTTCAAGCCCCGTTAGTGCCCCTAGTGGCTTTCACGCAGGCAGTAATGCCTCCTAAGCCACTTTAAATCATGCTAAGTTTAAATCATGCCAAGTTATATGAGAAAGTTAGAAACGAACTCTGAAAATTGAAAAAGTTACGTCCTGATCATTTCCCGCCTCGTCCCCTGTCTACGCACCACCCCTGAAATAGAGTCGGTACTCGGTAGCAGTGACGGCTCCAGGATTTGGAAAGTGGGGTGAGTTGGGGTGGCAACATCATCACCACCACCATCATCATCATCATCATCATCGTCGTCATCAGTATCATCATCATCATCATCATCATCATCATCATCATCATCATCATCATCATCATCATCATCATCATCATCATCATCATCATCATCATCATCATCAATAAACGTGGACTCAGCGCCCGTTGGTGTCTGATGCAATCATTACAGTTTTGTCCCAAAGACCTCGTCAATCTGAGCCAGAGATGATCCTGTTTTGTCAGACTTTTCAGCAGGTGACAGACAATATGTGCTGAGCCGTGGATGACCTTTTTTGCTTGTGAGACTTTTTGGCAGGGATCCAGATTCCAGAACCTCAGAATATACCGACCCCCAATTGATAATCTGCCCCGGAATCTCATTTATAGGGGAACACGGCCCTTTTCCTATGCCCTTGCCTATACTAACATGTTTTCGATAAATGCACGATAAAAGGGCCTGCCGGCGGCCCTCTTGTGGGGTATGTATGGTGAAAACATATAATAATAACACTATACCATTGTTATACAGGAAGAATAGATACACACTTATTACTATATTTAAAGAACATATATATATATAGTATATTATCATCATCACCATCATCATCATCATCATAATCATCATCATCATCATCATCATCATCAATAACCGTGGTCTCAGCGCCCGTTGGTGTCTGATGCAATCATTACAGTTTTGTCTCAATCTTTTCTGTTGGCTTCAACATGAAATAGTTCTTGCAGACATTTTCCACACCAATCACAAATGTCATCACACCATTCCCTGTGTGACCTTCCTTTCTTGTTGGAACCGTCCATTATTCCCAGCAATATAGTCTTAACCTTTCTATCTTCTTTCATACCACACATATGTCTCTCTCACTATATATATATATATATATATGTATATATATATATGTATATATATATATGTATATATATATATATATGATCATCATTTGATATTATATATATATATATAATTCGCATATATATGCCGATATTATTTTTGATGTATATATGGCAGCATATATAATGATATATTGATGACATATAAGTAAGTAAGTAAGGGAACGTCAAGATTAGAGTGGTAACTCGTCAAAAATGACTGCGCGAACACTTTAAACAGAATTAACCGAATAGCTAGTCTTAAAATGCCAGGACTTCAATCGATTCCTAAAGATATCCAACGACGGTGACTCGTATGTCGGCGGGGAGCGAGTTCCAAGTACGCGCGGCAGCCACCGGGAAGGCACGATCTCCGACGGTGACGAGACGCGTTCTCGGAACGATGAGCAACGATGTCGTAGACGATCTGAGACGCTTACGGCCAGCGAGGTCGGAAACGCTGTGAAACTCAGATGCAAGATAGTTCGGACCCAACCCGTGAAGACAGCGATATACAAGGGTTGATAGCTTGATCGTAATGCGCTCAGGCGCCGACAGCCAATGAAGATCCATGAGAAGCGGGGTGACATGATATCATATCGGGAAGAACGAAAGATGAGACGAGCGGCACTATTCAAAAATGCAAACGGGCGAAAGAAAAGGCAGGTGACCCTGCAAGAACAGCATTGCCGTAGTCCAACCTAGTCAGTACCAGAGCGACAACCAACGTCTTAAGGACAGCTTGAGAGACAGACCGACGCAGACTCCTAATCAACCGAAGTGAAGAGAAGCAGCTAGCGATAGTCTTGGATACATGAAGCTTCATGGTCGCCGCACTATCAAGGTCAATGCCTAAGTTGCGCACCGATGCAGCCGGGTGAAGCTCGAGATCGTGGATTTTGACACATTCACGCGGCAGCAGGTGTTGTTGCCTCTCGGTCGCAAACCAGAGCATGCACCTCAGACTTAGAGACGTCAAGCTGAAGCCTATTAGACAAGCCAGACTGACATCTCATCCAAGACATATATATATATATATATATATATAACAGAATATAATATATATATATATATGCTGAAAAACATAAATGATAAATGCCGATCAAATATATTTATAAGTTATATATACATTATATTTTTTTACTTTGAAAACATTGTACAAATGATTGAATTTATAATATATATATATATATATCTGAAAACCATTATATATGTATATATTATGCGCATATATATGTATGCCGATGATATATATGACAAGATATATAATATTTGTTTATATATGATTATGATATATATGATTATATTTGTGACATACATTTATATATATGACGATATATATATATATATATATATGAATTTGTTGATTTAAGATATGTACATTAAAGCATATATACTATATATAATCAGTATAATCAGATATATGCTGTTTGATGTTTACTTGAAAGGATATAGGATTATGTTATACATATATATCTTTTGCAACATATAAATATATCTGATGAAATATGCATTACCGTATAAATTATATATACTGTCTAAAATCATATATGCTGGTAATATATGGTAATATATGATATGCTGAATACATATATTATAATTGCTGATCAAATAAATATTTCGGTATACATATAATAGGCTAACGATCTATGATTATATATATATATATATATATATATATATATGTGTGTGTGTGTGTGTGTGTGTGTGTATACGGGACGTTAGCATAGTTTTTACAATATTAGACCAATAGTGCCAGTAGGTCGCGGGTTCGATACCCGCAGGAGCCTTAAGGTCGACTCGCCCTTATTTACTATAGGGCGGTGGTAGACTGAAGAACATCGTTATGCTGCGATGGTTAAATGTTACGTGGGTCTGGGGAAAGTAATGGCAACCCGTTACTGATTAATTGATTTTACAACATATATATAATATATATATATATCATATAGACCAATGCTTTCATAAATGTCATAATAATATTATAGTGGATAATATGCCATAATAATATTATTATATATTATACATGCTGTCAAATATGTTATTTTGCATATACAATATAAATGTGTATAAATAATTATATATAAATATGTCAAATTATGATCATAATAGTATATAATATACAGACCTATATCTAATAACTGCTTATTTATTCTTCCTGTACGATGTAGCTAAAGTATAATTTCCTCAATTCATACACTATTAGAGGGCCGGCCCTTTTATCAGGCAATCGTCGAAAACATTTTGGTATAGGAAAATGCAGAGTAAAAGGGCGGCCCTTTTATCGCGCTTGTATGGTATAATTTTCGATAAAAGGGCCGAGCTTTTTGTTATACTATGTGTTTTAAATAATTTTTCAAAATCGCTTCGTCCATAGTCTTAAAGTACCTTTCTAAGTATTAGAGCCAAATATTGATGAAATACGAATGATGCATCGCTCGTGTATGATGATTTATTAATACGGCCCTTTTACTCAGTGATTTCTTGTAAGGCCCTTTAATCGGGGGAATAGCGTTATTATTATTATTATTATTATTATTATTATTATTATTATTAAGCAAGCCTGTGTGAAAACCACTGTAGTAACTCGCCACATTCAATAACCTAGTTTTCCGAGATAGCCTTTGAATCGTATTGTTGGAAACAATATTGTCACACACACACACACAAACACACACACAAACACACATATGTTACGTACTGGTATTGGTTATAAATAAATCGTATTTAGCCGAAGTTCTGACTATACTTGACAACAAAACACTGAGGAGAGTCGATTATTAAACACATTTTGCTTTTTCAGAGACAGAAAGATTTATTCTCTAATTCTGGAAAAAGATGAGAAAACCTCGTTTGTCTTATTTTAGAGAAAATTAACTCTGACTGCAGACACTGTCGAAGTCCACTGTTTTATCGTTCCGAGACGAGCTCTCACTCTCACTATCGAGTGATCAGATCCACTTTTTACTTAGAAGAGTGCAGCGAATACTGTAATTGCACGCTGATTGCACGCAGCCGACTTGCGCATCCGGGTATTTTTCACGGTCGTCGTCGTCGTCTAGCGGGTCGACCCGACCCGACCAGACCCGACTCTTCGACCAGAAATTTCTCCAACCGCTCGCTGCCTAATGGCACTTCGACGGCGACAAGAAAAGAGCGGATCCGAGCTGTGCCTGTGCCTGTCAGGTTCGATCCGACCGGAACCACGGAGCACACTGATGGATGGCGGAGAGATGGCTCGGGAAAATTAGAAGACAATTATTTATTGAACGCGAGAGAAGCGTCATCGTTCATTCTGCCACCTTCTTCCGTCGTTCACTCCTCCCTTTGTGCACCCCCTCCCCCCCAGCCAAGTGTGCGTCTTGTTATAAGAATTGCCGGCATGGGCGTAGCGACGGAAGGGTATATCGGTATATATATATATATATATATATATATATATATATATATACCCCAAAAGACTACCTTATAATTGTTAATGCGTTCTTTAAGATTTTCAAAGTTTTTTAAGATTATACCCCCGCCCCGATCACATTATACCCTCCCCTCCCAAATCAAATTCATGGCTACGCCCAATGTTCCCTCTAAGCTGTGCGCGTGCGCGCGCGCACGGAGATCGCAAGGCAAGCGCACAAAGTCAAAAATGGAGCGCACACAATTTTTGAAAATAATAGTTTCCATTGCTTTCATATCATGCACGTACTTACTGCACAGAAGTTGACTTTCCATGTACAATTTTGCACACAAGTAATTTCATGCGCACACGTACTACAAAAAATTAGGGGGAACATTGGCTACGCCTCTGATTGTCGGGGAGGGAGGGTTGGTATTAAAACATGCATAATATTAATTTTATTATAGACTTGCAATTCTCAAAGCATTTTTGAGCTGCTTTAATACTTTTGCCTGCTTCGAAGGCAGAAATCTGAACAAAACTAAGAGTATTATTATATCTACCTAAAGCAGACGATCGATTGGATACGCATACAAATATAACAATATTAAAATTATTATCGATTAAGGTGTCAAATGCGCTTAAATAGGCCTACAGTAGATAAGATAAAAGTTCATATCGTATTTTACATTTACTTACAATTCCTTTCTTTCTCAATTACATTTATGTGTGTTATAACCTATGTTAGGATTTATTTGTACTTACGCTTTTTATTTTTTCACTTCGAATTTTGCGCGCCCCCCAATTTTGCGGCCTGGACAGCCTCCCCCCATCCCCCCACGCCACGCCACTGAGATAGAGTCGGTGTTGCTGCTTCCCTATCGGAACCGAAGAACCGCGAAGTCACCCGCTGATCCAGTGGACTAGCTATTTGTCAGTTATATCCTGTCCTTTTCTGCTTTACGGAAAATTGCTTCTACTTGGAAATCTTCTGTCCAGCTTGTCTCTGCGATTCAGTGCTTTCATTTTGTCATTCGATGGCTGGTCGGACATATTTTGTCCATAAATTTGCGCCGCGGAGTGTCTTCTTAAAAAGTCATTTTCTTTCTTCGACCAGTTCTTTGTGTTTAGACGTCGCGTTCTTCAAAATATTTCGATATCAAAGTTATGACTTGCATGTTGTGAGTTATTATTATTATTATTATTATTATTATTATTATTATTATTATTATTATTATTATTATTATTATTATTATTATTATTATTATTATTATTATTAGACAGTAAATGCTTTGAACGAAAATATTTCCCTTTGGTTTCAAATCTGATTGGTCTGTCTTCATGTTACATGCTGCCCGCAGTATATAAGGCGAATAGCGTTCATCGTTGCTGGGCATAATGTACCCTAAGCTGTGCTAATGAAAAATACGGCACGATAGATAACACACACACATACTGACATACACACACAATACCCAACGAGAATTATGGTGGCCCAATGATCGAAAGACACAAAGACACGATACGCGTGGTTTAAAGACTTAATGGTCAGAAGTCGTCATGAGTCACAAGTGAGACAAGCGTTGTACTGACTTCCCGCCGTTTGACCTCTGACCTAAGTAGTGACCTTTGACCTACATAGGCACATCATACGAAAGGCTATAATCTGGTTGTATTCGACGATATCTCGCGTTCTACTGTACTTCGGTCAAAGCTTAAGCTATGACTGCACAGGTCAAATTTTTCTCTAGGAACCATGGATCCAGGATGATGTTGATTTTGGATTTATGGCCAAGAGACCATTTTCTCTTCTTCTGAAGAACAGAAGATGATTTTTTATTTCATCATTCATTTGAACTTTTTGAAAATTCATTGCTCAGTTCAGTCGACTACTGATATTTATCTGATTTAATATAAGGGTTTCGAAAACGATTGACGATTGATGCTAACTTCTGACTCGTTGTAAGTCGAACATTTCTGTATGGGATTGATCGAATCTCTGTAATCGTTTCGAAAAATTGAAAACTGTTGTTAAAAAAGTAAGATTTATCCATTTTGCAATAATCGAGCTAGGTTTACGAGACATTGACGACTGACGAGATTTCAGAGATTGCTGTTTTAGCCTTAGACACAATGCCATCGGATTTTGACGTTTAGCTGAGTAGGAAAAGAATTCAGAACGTGCGGTTAATAATTAATTCCAGATCACTTGCTAAGCTTTAACTGTTGTTTCGCCTCTGAAATTGCCCGTTTACATTATTATTATTATTATTATTATTATTATTATTATTATTATTATTACTATATTATTATTATTATTATTATTATTATTATTATTATTATTATTATTATTATTATTATTAATTTTTTTACTTTTTATTTGCATTCCTGTCTGCGTTTTCCAACATTATCTTCAGATACCGCATTTTCGTCCTTGTAACTGGTTTCTTTTCTGACTTTAGGTCCAACCTGTATTTTATTTCTTCCTTTCGCGCTCTCTCTCCCTCGTTCTCTCTCCTCTCTCTATCTCGCCCATTGCATATTGCTAGACGCTTTAGACGACGCGTTTCGCATGCCAGTTTGTTTTTTCCTATTTTGACCTTGAGTTGTGTCTGCTCTCTGGAATTGGCCTTGCCCGGCTGAACACTAAGTTCCGGCTATAGCTATTTCAACGGCAGATTAAGAGCCTAGGAATAGGCAGCTACTACGGTACCTATACACTTACGAAAGTGCTATACAGATTCACGAGATTTTGCTTATTTATTTACTTACTTGCTTACTTAACCTCTTTTTTCGCCATCACAGACAACGGCTTGACGCCAAGGAGATAATAGGAGATGATATTCGCAACCTGCTCTGCTAATTTCCCTCAAGTGTCGATTCTTCCCTCGAGCATTGATACTTCCCTCATGCATTTGGTACTTCCCTTATACATTTGGTACTTCCCTCATGCATTTGGTACTTCCCTTATATAATATATTGTTTTCCCAGTAGCAGCCGCATCATCAGTGAACAACCTACAGACAGATAGATGAGATGCCTGGGCATTAATAGGACTAAAGTGCGTGGGTTGATGAAGGCACGTACGCACACATACGCTTGCATGTGCTTAGCAATACGTTACAGCGTATCGGAGAATAGGCGCTATAGAAAGACGACGCGATGGTGGTGGTGGTGGTGGTGGTGGGCGGAGGTTGGTTTAGCAGTAAATTATTTAGGGGTTAACACTTCGTGCGCCGGGTATTTCATCAGAGCCCCCCCCCCCCGACGGCACGAGATGCCGACGGAGTCTGTCTGTGCAATCCTCGCAGTAATCGATAATTGATTTGCGCAATCGGCGATTTCCTCGGCCCGGACGACGTCTCTAGGAACGTTCAATCTGGCTGCGTGTGCCCAGGGCGACCCGTCTGCCCGCCGGCAGATTGTTTTCCGGGTCTGCATGCATGTTTCGCCGATGTCAGTTGCTGATGATGACTGGGGTGGGGAGGGAGATCGAGGGAGGGAGGGGGCCTGCGGGCGAAGTGACCAAGTTTATAGAAATTTTATTTGGAATTCTGTTTTTGTAGTTTCTTATTAAAATTTTTAAAAATTCGCTTAAGATAAATAACTCTGAAAGTAGGTCTAGTCTTTCGACTGACGAATTTGCCAGTTTTCTCAAAAATTTAATTCTTCAATGCCAAGATTGAGATGCGATATGACACTTTGTATTGTATACAGTTGTCAGATAAATGTGTGTATGTATGTTTGTGTGTGTGTGCCTCTGAAATTCTGATGAATGTAAATCGCGTTTCTCAATTGAAACCCTGAAGTATATAAAGCTATAAAAGCAGTAGAATTAAAAGTAAAACTTTAAAAGACTGATTTGAATAATTTTCAGAGGAAACTCGAATTTTACATTTGGCAGAATTTTGCCAATGTGATATCTTTCTTAGCCTGTGCGGAGAGACACAAGAAAATGTGGGTATAATTCGATTCTTCACTCATCTGAATGTTTCATATCTATCGCTTACTGTAGCAATAGTCCTTCTGCAGGCCAATGTCAAAGAGGGTATCATTTTTATAATATATTTGTGGTCTGTAAAAACCTATGATACAAGAAACCAGCTATCTTAAGATCCCTCTTATCTCTCGATCGACTTTGTAACCATTTGACAGAGAATTGTTTTCTGGAAGACTCTGTATAGAGTCGTTTGACATATAGCTCAATATTTTTCGTGGAATTTGGAACGCTCTAGTATAAAACTGAGGCAGAATATATGGTTTGATGCAATGAAGATGGAGACACAAGAAAATGTGGATGAAATTCGTTTTGAACACTCTTCTGAATTTTTGCATATCTATAGCCTTCTGACGCTTCTGTTCATCAATAGTAGAATAGTATCATTAATGAAAAAAATACAGCATTGGTGTTCTTTGCTGTGATTGCAATGTTTTAACAAGCCTTAAAGTTCGTTTTGCTTCGAAATCCACGTGTGTTCACAATTGTTTGAGCAGTACTATATATATATATATATATATATATATATATATATATATATATATATATATATACATTCGTATTACATCAGACAGATTCGTATTACATCAGTACTGTATATATATATATATATACATTCGTATTACATCAGACAGCAACAATGTATATACGCATATACATTATCGCTGTCTGATGTAATACAAAAGTTAAGGCATGCTATAATACTATGCTGATTAGCCTGTTCAGTCGCTGAATTTCTCATAAGTAAATTTCTCGATCATTCTGGCTTTTTGCAGCTCTGTTGTGTCCTGCGTCCTCATCCACCGGATGAATGAATTGATGTCAGGTGATGCATCGATGTTGTCGGGCAAATGAGAATGGCTAGAGTTCTTCTGCCGTTTTAGAAACACTGTACGTTCGCGATGTTGCCTCTTGAATTCCAAAGACCTAATTTCGTCGTAGAGAAATTTCGCGAAAATTTATTCGCCGCAAGGACATTGCATGCAGTAGACAGATTACAAATTACGAACCGAGCGATTGACATGAGTGACACATGATGCCACAAGAATAGAAACAGAGAAGACGATGATTTTTTACAAGTATCAAGACAACATATCTCCTATATCTCCCAGCTTGTAATATGCATCTCTGTCTCGCCCCTCTTCTATTCCTCTCTTTCTCTGTCCTCCTCTCCCTCTGTCTGTCTGTCACTGTCTGTCTTCCTTTCTTTCTTTCTCCCCTCTGTTTCTATCTCCATCTCTCTGTGTCTCTCCGTCTCTCTGTCTCTCTGTCTCTGTCTCTGTCTCTCCATCTCTCTTACTCCCTCAAAATAGGCATTTAACTCTCTAGGGATCACTTATTTCAGACAATCTAACACGAAAAAGCAAAACTGTGGTGAGAATAACAAACTGCAGGAAATACTTTTCTTGAGTTCCACGATCTAAGTGTGAGTCTCGGTGGGTCTGCTATCTGCCTCTCTGTATACACAATTCGCAGATGTATAGACTGTATATAGACGCTGCAGTGTGACAATGACAGGCAGAATATTGCGTCAGTGTCATAGAACATGTTTTCGTGACTGTGGCGGAACCTGCTTTGACTCGCACAAAACCCGTTTGACGTCAGAATATGCAATGCAACCGGAGTGAGTTTCTCTGTTTCAGGTAGCCTACATTATAAGTAAGATTCCTTTGTTGTCACGAGGACAATGGTTGCTTGTACATCAGCTGTTACATTGGCAGCGATCAGGTACAGTATTTTGCAAGCTACATGTATATATTATATAGCTGGGCTTTCCAAGCTTAGTTGCAGTAACTTCCCGCTAATTTATTATCAGTTTAGTACGGCTTTTCATGTATTCTGGAGGAGTGATAGCGGATTATGCAAAATGTCCAGGATGAAACAAAGAAAAGAGTATCAATGGGTAGGTAAGAAGCAGGCATCCACTGAAAAAAATAGATTGAACGTAGATCTAAAGAAAGGATTAGTGAAAGCACTGGCGTGAAGCATGGTGCTGTATGAGGCAATCGAGTTGTGGATATGAAGAAGAATGGAAACAATTGGTTGGTTGGATAAAGCACATCACTAACGAAAACGTGCTAAAGAAAGTAAGCGATTGACGAATACTCGGAGAAACAATAACAACACGTCAACATTAATGGATTGGTCACCTAGTTAAGAAGAAGTTTGATGCCGACAAAGTTATCAGAAGACCGAAAATCATAAAAGGCGCTCAATAATCATGTTACTTGGCTGGATGATGAATGATGAATAATCTACGGTTATAGGCTGTAATGTAATAGTGTTTTTATATAGCGCCTCCTCAGTCTTAATTAAAAGATACACTGATGTTAGCGCTGTAGACATGGCAAAGCCAACGTCAGAAGCACTTTTAACAGCGTGTTGACGCCTCTTCGGATCGGAAGATGACCTTTAAACTCTACTCGGGTGGTAAAACGGGGTTCGCCGCTGTGACGAAATCCGGCGAATTCTTGAGAGAGTGGCCTTTCGCGGGATGATGTTTCCCAGCACAGAGACGCCGCCGGTAAAGTACGGAAGAAGGCGTCGATAGTACGCGCGATACTGGACGGAATTCGGGACGACATGGAAAAATCCGACGTTGAATATTTCCACGAGGCGGTCTTCCGTGAGAATAATCCGTTGCCGAGGGGGGGTTCCCGTCACCGAACTCGTCAGATCCGACGGAGATGGAAAGATTCCGGTGAAGACTGGAGCAACCGTCGATCGAGTCTCGTACAGTTGCCAAGAAGAGGGCGACATTCCAGACACGCAAACGCACACACAGCAATTGCGGCGGACAAGATGGCGGACATGACGTTAAGGACCGACCGAAAACGTCCAGAAACAACCGGAAAATACAGAGGGCGGAGCAAAACTCCTCGAAAATCGACTAGCGAGAACTCAGTCCTCTCTCATCTGGCACAAAAACCAAACTCAGAACGTCGAAAGATGGCGATAGCGGCGACAAAACCCACACACGTGATGGTAAACAGAAGACTACCGGAAACGGAAATTCGAAGCAATAGCGCAGACACAGGGTCGAATATCAAGACTACCAACGGACCTGCGCAGTACAGAGAACTTTAAAGAAGAAACCAATTATTAATACGGCATTTTAAAACCTGATATCTATGTTGGGACGCGCATTGATTTCCATTTGAAACAAGAGCCCTGTAATGCAAACGATGTCAGCCCGAGGTCCATAAGCTATAGCTGTGTCTCGTTATTACCTGAAAAACTGCGTTTCTTTTCAAGTAGGCTTTGCCATCTGATATAGTAGCGCTTTCCAGACACGTTGATCAGCCTTAATTAGATTACGTGCAGCACAATATCTGCTCACCTGAGTACATGCACGTACTGCAGTCTTTCGACGTAATCTATAGTCTGGAAAGGCTGCGTCATTCAATAATATTAATCGCGCTATGGAAGTCGTAAAGACAATCATTCTCGAAAAGGTATTTGCAGGTAAATTTGAACTGCAGAATGGCTGAAAGCCAGTTAGCAAATAACAGTGTTTCCGCGGGTAATTTAATAGTTATTACTAGACAACCAAAGCCATTTGTGGCGGCGAATGGGCCTCTATTTCAAACCTCCACTGAACCTCTCGTTCATATGCAGTAATTAAAAGGGGCGTAATCAGGAATTTGATTCGAGGGATAAAAATTTGGGGGGTATATATCATTGTTACATGTATATATATTATATATAATATATGTAATATATAATATATATAGGCCTATATATATATTACATATATTATATATGCATATGTATATGTTATATATATATACACTCTATTATATATAATGATTTAGGGGTGGGGCGGTATATATACCAGAAGCCGGATTATGAAGTTAAGAACATTTCGCTTATAATTATGCGCCAAAACCTTAATGAAAATTTATTATTATTTTTTTGTATAGACGAACTGTTAACGTTTATTCGTCAAGGCAAGAGTTCCTATGTGCGATTGTTAAGAATTCCAGCGCATAAAATGTCGACATCCGATTTCGATCGATAGGCTTATACGAAGCTGAATTTCAGTAGACGCGTTTTTACAAAACGTTCCAATACAACTACAACAATCGTCTAAAAAATTGTCTTTCTGTAAAACCTCATTCTAGTAAAACGTTCTATACATATACTAGGACATTTGCGAGGTTTTGTCAAGGTCATTAATGACATGACAGCGTCTCTAAGGGGTGGTAATGGTTATACATAGCTTGTGTCTGTTTAAAGTAAAGCCCCCTGCATCATCGTAAAAGACATAGGAGGCTATAGAGCTCAATCTCGATAGGTTAAATCACGTTTCGCTCGCAGCTGGCTATAGATTGATCGGTTGTGCATATACGCAAAATGTGAATTTGCTATTCGTAATCATTTCTGACGAAAATCAGAAATTTTACAGTCCAGTTCTATACAAAGCTCTGCAAGGATGGCAAAAACATACACTATGCGGCCGGCCAAGTTCTAGCAGGTTGTAATAATTTGACACAAACTTCTGTAATCGTCTCGTAGATTGCAAAGTTCGGTGATAGATAAGGGCTGCTGCAATTTCGATCTTCCTCCTTCTAAGGGGTGCGATCAGATTCGTTTCCACGCAGGTCTGTCCAGTGACATATTGCATTGAATTAGTGAAAGAGTGCAACGGTCAGAGCAATTTTCTCGTCTCTGAGCAGAGTGCATTTGTTTGCACCCGGTGGAGAGCCATGAATTTTCCGAAAAAAGAAATTAGAGAAATTGACAAAAACACGAATTCAGCTGTATATATTAATAATTAATATTAATAATTGATAAACTTTTATTGAATCTCTGTAACGCGGTGAACTACTAATGGAGCGTTCTTCTTCCTTTCCTCCTCCTTCTTCTTCTTCCTCTTCGTCGTCTTCTTCTTCTCCTTTAGGTGCCGTGTATTTCTAGGTTGGCGACTATGGAGTTCCGTTTCTTTCTGTTGTTCGTAATTTGTAATTAGTTATGACTCTTTGTATTTACGTCTTTTACGTCGGTCCTATATATACTTAGACTGTTGATATACGCGCCATTTTCTTGTCTTCCTCTTGCTCTTTCGCAGTGGCGGCTCTAGGATTTGGCAAGTGGGGGACCGTTGGGGGGCAACTTCTAATCATGGGGGCCAACCATTTGTTGTTTAATGTATGTAGCATTAAGTATAGGGTCCCAACTGGGGGCCACTGGGGGGCCAGGCTCTCAATAGGGGGGCACGGGCCCCCCCTGGCCTCCCCCGGTGGAGCCGCCACTGATCTTTCGCCTTCGACTTTTCCAGTAGTTATCAGGTTTCCTATTCCGTTCTGCCTCACTAGATGTCCAAAATCGAGGCGATCTTTTCTTATAGTATAGACAGCAATTTCCTTTGTGTGCTCGCCATCTGGTTCGTTTTCTTTTTTTGAGTCTTGAATATTTTCAGCGTATTTCTTGCGAACCCCATCTCGGCAGCTTCAAGTTTGTTCTTCACGATTGACTTTAGAGATCGTCCATGTTTCAGCTCCATTTGCACTGTGGCATAACTGGCCACTGGCCAACCGCAACATTACAGAACTATCATCCTTGTTTTATTGCCAACTGTTTGTTAGTACGTGCCTCAGAGTTCATATAGTGGCAAAGGCTGCTTTGGCCATTTCTATTTTTGTTTTGTATCTGATTCACTTATATATAGCATCACTGGTGAACCAGCTTCCCAGGTGTTTGAATGTCGTGACTTGTTCAATTTTCCCTCCATAGAGCATTGCAGTCACTGTAACTTCTTAATTCAGCCGTATACGAAACCATAGAGTCAATTTAACTGGCGTGCCTCAGCGTTTTCTGTAGCCTGTGCATAATTATATGGGAAATCTATCGATTATATATATATATATATATATATATATTATATAATATATGTATATATATAATATATATGTATATATATTATATATGTATACACCGTATATACGTATATACAATTATACATGCATATTATATATATATATATATATATGTGTGTGTGTGTGTGTGTGTGTGTGTGTGTGTGTGTGTGTGTGTGTGTGTGTGTGTGTGTGTGTGTGTGTGTGTGTGTGTGTGTGTGTGTGTGTGTGTGTGTGTGTGTGTGAAATTATCTATCTGCGCTCACATTCAAAAGATGCCTTCAATGTCTTCATTTAGACAAACGTGCAATCGTTTTGCATTGCATAATTGTTGTGTCTCTATCGAAGCTGGTTGTTGTACGGGTGATACATCAATTACACGAAACATCGTCATACAGGTTCAACACTTGCGACATAGCCTTTATCCCCATCATATGTCTGGCTTTCGGACGAAATGAGCTTTGGGCTGAAGTCTCGATGCAGACACACTTTCGGCAATTTTTCAATCGAACTGAAAAAGACAGTTTATATGTATACGGTTTTATATGTATCTGGAATAGCCGAATATTTATATGGAAAAAAACCAGAACTCGTGTGGAACATTCCAGCGATTATATGGGCTCTACGCTTCGTTCAGAAACATACGTTGTAGTCGCGTAGCCTAAATCATTTCGCAAACAAGTTATATCTATAATTTATATATATATATATACATGTATATATAAGTATAATTGCATATATATATATAATATAACAAGTTATATCTATAATTTATATATATACATGTGTATATATATGTATATATATATGTATAATTGTATAATGTATATATATATATAACTTGTTTGCGAGATGATGTAGGCTACGCGACTACAACGTATGTTTCTGAACGAAGCAGAGCCCAAATTATCTATATATAGGCCTACATAATATATCTACACAGTATATATATATATATATATATATATATATATATATATATATATATATATATCGTACGACCATATTAATGTCGAATATGACTTTAGGTCTGTCTGATCCCAAAGACTACTCGTTCTGCTTAGGCATCGATCCTTTGCGTTCTGCTTCGTAGCCAAAGGCGGGCGGCTCCACAGGGGTCCGGGCAGGGATATTTTTACACCCCTAACATCCCCCCCAACACCTCCACCTCCCAATTTTAGACCGACACCTCCCCAACCCCCAATCTCAGCTGTGGGATGACCTTTTTTTGCTTTCTAGACTTTTTGGCAGGGGATCCCCATAATTTACCGACACCCCCAAATTGTTAATCCTATAAATAACCCTGGAACCGTCCGGGGATCCCATGCCCCCCTAATTGAATGCCTGCCCCTCCCAGTGACCCCCTACTTTAGTTGGCTTATTCTAAGCAACAAGACTGGTCCAGGTTATAGTAACAAATAATTGGTCCCCCGTGCTTAGAAATTGTCACACTCAACGGCCCCCACTTGCCAAATCCTGGAGCCGCCACTGCTACCGACGGTCGCTGCATTAACGACGTCGTCACCGATAGGGGTTCTCTTGGCCGGCGGGGAGCGTCCAAGACAGCGTCTCCAGTAACGAGATGATTGCGCCGACTTGTTATGGTCCGATGATATTCCTCCTATAGCTTCCTTTCCTCTCCTTCTCCTCCTTCTTTCTGAGTACGTGGCGATGGACAGCAGCGAATTCCGGATTCTCTGAAATAATTGATCGTTGGTCGGATGACGTTGTGGAGTCTGATACAGCGACCCTCTCGTAGTCTCTGTTATTCGTATTTGAGCTTGAATTGCTCTCCTCAAGTATATATAGCTGCACGACAGACGGCAGCAGCATTGCATAAGTAAAAGTAAGTAAGTAAAATCTCGTTAATTTCTATAGCGCTTTCAAAAGAAGCACCGTGAAGTAGCTCCTTATTCCAATGCATATATCGTTGAATATGCTGAAGTGAAAGGAAAGGGCAAATAGACCCATGCATGTATTTCATGTTCATCAAACGCATGCAGTTACGTTACGCGGTCTCAGGTCCTATTGGTATCTGAGGCCATTATTGCAGTTCGCTCCCCTTATTGTCTGCTAGAGCTCTGTGGCTTTAACGCTTCTAAGACGGGTTTTACATCAATCAATTTTATCATCACATCATTTTCTGAGTAGTCTTCCCTTCATGTATAGGAGTCATCCATTATTCCCAGCATTAGCGTTCAAATAGTTCTGTATTATGTCCAAAGAGTCACACGCTGTTTTCTCTGTTTTGTCTTTTGTACTGTATAAGGGGTTCCTTATTCTGTGAAATTCCTCTACTGGCCATTTCGACCCATCGTATAAGGAAAAGGTTCAGCCACCCTATAGCATTTTCGTTCAAAATCAAGTATTCCTTTCTTTTTCTACATCATTTGTATATGTAGACCTATACATGTGCTTAAATGTACATTTGAAATACGGCATAACCGACAGATGGATTGTGATACTTGTAGAGCAGCATATTGATATAGTTGCGGTAATAATGAAACGTCTAGTGCGTCCTGTCTGACGTGTTCAATTCTGTGCATCGCTCATGTAAACGATATTTTAGAAATGGTTGTTATGAAGTGATATGGAAAGTCTTTTGAATTGTCGCTGCTCTGATGGTCAATGGAAATAGAACATCGATGACAGATCAGAATATGGGCAACGTATAACAGTCCTGGTACAATAAACGGCTCATATAAACCGACTGTTATACATGTAATATATGCAGGGTGGCGCAAAAAACCTTGAATCTGACCCAACGCAACCCACCGTCTGACCCAACCCAACTCAACCCAACCCATGGTCACCTCTGGACTGTCATCACATTAGTTGCCCGTCCACATAACGGAATAGACTGCATATAAACAGCAATGCTGGGCCACATATGATCACATATGCATGTAGTAAAACAAATGCTTCGAGTTAGTGTGAAGGTACAGTATATATGCACATAATGATTCCAACAACTCTTCAAGATTTTTTGTAGTGCTGTGACGCTTTTTCCTCCAGGGCATGAAAAAAACGGTATTCTAGAACTGAAAGCGGTTCGACAAAAGCTCTCAGGTGATAGCCTATATCGAAACGGAAGCAGCTGCTCGCTCTCTTTAATTGCATTCTAGACGGAACTCGAAACACAATTAGAACCGCAATTTGAAGCCCTTTGTTCAGTGGGAGACTGAACACAAGGTCTCAGGTCTACAGTGCCACAGAACAGCTGTGGAGAAGATATGCCCTGGTTTAAAGTAAACTGTAACGTATAAAAGATTAGTTATAATAATTATAATCCCATCTACCAACATACTTACTTCTTACCATCGCCCTCTGGGTCCCCACCACACTCCAACATTATCCCGACATTCATATTTTTTATTGAAGACCTAGCATAGGTTGAACAGACGAGATAAACGATAAATTTAAAGCAGTAGAAAATCGAATATTTAAACAATATTGAATCGTCTTCCACATGAAATATCGGTATATATGAGGAAGAATCCAGTAGATTTTCACCTGAAAACACGTAGAATCGCTCGTGATTTTACCCATCCGTGATCTGGTGATTAATGGAGCCTCATTTCCGAAACCCGCACTGTAAACGAAAAAGGTGGAAACTTCCACCTTTTAAGGTGGTCCAATATCTACACCCTCAGGGTGGAAATTTCCACCCTGAAATTAAGGTGGAACATTTCCACCCTTCTTAAAACACCCTAGACGGTGGAAATTCCCACCATATTTGAGACCTAAGGTGGGAATATAGGGCTATATATATATATACAGGGCTATATATATATATATATACAGCATATATATATATATATATATATATATATATATATATATACAGGGCTATATATATATATAGGGGCTATATATATATATATAGGGCTATATATATATATATACAGGGCTATATATATATATATACAGGGCTATATATATATATCCCTGTATATATATAGCCTTGTATATATATATATATCCTGTATATATATAGCCTTGTATATATATATATATATATATATATATATATATACACCATAACTATACAGGGCTATATAATATATATATATAAATATAACCACCATAAATATACAGGGCTATATATATACACCATATATACATATATACACCACAACTATACGGGGCTATATATATATATAACCACCATAACTATACAGGGCTATATATATATATATATATATATATATATATGCACACACCATAACTATGCATGGCTATATATATATATATATCTAGCGCTGTAGTTATGGTGGTTATATAAATACACATATATATATATATATATAACCACCATAACTATACAGGGCTATATATATATAGCCCTGTATAGTTATGGTGGTTATATATATATATATATATATATATATATATATATATATATATAGCCCTGTACAGTTATGGTGGTTATATACATATATATATATATATAACCTCCATAACTATACAGGGCTCTATATGTATATATATATAACCACATAACTATTCAGGGATATATATATATAGCCACCATAACTATACAAGGATATATATACACCATATATAATATATATATCCACCATAACTATACAAGGCTATATATATATATATATATATATAACCACCATGACTATACAGGGCTATATATATATCCACCATAACTATACAGGGCTATATATATATATATATATATATATATATATATATTTATATATATAACCACCATGACTATACAGGGCTATATATATATCACCATAACTATACAGGGCTATATATATATATATATATATATATATATATATATATATAACCACCATGACTATACAGGGCTATATATATAGCCCTGTATAGTCATGGTGGTTATATATAGCCCTGTATAGTTATGGTGGTTATATATATATATATATATAACTATACAGGGCTCTATATATATATAAACCACATAACTATACAGGGCTATATATATATATATATATATATATATATATATATATATATATATATATATAGCCACCATAACTATACAGGGATATATATAAAATAGCTTGTTATTAATTTAAAAACAAGCACAACGTTAAATCCATGTAGAAAATCAAGCAAGTCATTATTCAATCGAAAAATTAAAACACTAAGAAAAATTCAAATTCAAAAGTAAGTTTATGGTTAAAGTCTGTCATTTTAACATATTAAGTGTCAAACTCATCAATATCCCGAGATGGGACGAATGTGATAGAAGGCAACGGAATGGTTAAGCCGTCCTCAGATCGAGGCTCCACTTCTATTCCAATGTGTAGACCTAAATAAAACCGTAAATTCATGCATAAATGTTACCAGACAGTTATAACAACTACACACATAATAATATAATATAATATAACAAGGTTTAAAGTGGTCCAGTAGGGACTGCCCTGTCTGAGAACCACTGTAAAAAAAAGAGGCTTAGTGCGGACACCCGATCGACATAGAACCTCGACTAGTAGAACCCCCGACCTCAAGCCGTTAACCAACCCCGGCCTACAAGTAGTTGGATTACAGGAGCACGCCGCAACTCCCAGCCATGAAATAATTTCTGAAATGCCTTCGTGTAGAAATGCATTGGGCTGTCACAAATCACATAATAAAATTCTAAAAGGCAAGCATCACATTTTGCTTTATAATTGTTAAATGCACAGGATACAACTGATTTAAAATGTAGATAAGAATAATCGCAATTAATTTTCAAATGCAGTTTCAAAGAAAAGCCGTTAGGCTATAAAGCTGAATTAAAATTTGAATTAAAAACGTGGGCATTAACGCTGACTTTAAACTATAGTAGCCCAGATCGACAGACATGTTCCGCAGGCAGGCAGGTGAAAGGAAATTCTGGAGAGCGGTATTAAGAAAGCCGCAATAAGATAAACTCACAATAAATTATTAAATCATTAAATCGAACACTCACCG
The DNA here is from genome assembly GCA_018105865.1 of Metaphire vulgaris. NCBI lineage: Eukaryota > Metazoa > Annelida > Clitellata > Crassiclitellata > Megascolecidae > Metaphire > Metaphire vulgaris. Next base: position 12,664,644 of record CM030844.1, read on the forward strand.
TTTTGTCGTGCTAATAACATATTTAGTTGCACTCGACTACACGAACTGGAACACCATCCTTCAATGAATACACAGTAAAAGAACTCAGTTAGGACATGATCTGAAATAACACTCCTATAATTTTACCACTATCACTCCCTGACAGTGATTAAAGAAAAAAGTTACAAAATAGGAGGTAAATTTCTTACAAAAATGTCACTAAGAGTACTTATTTCAAACGAAACTGAAAACAGTCCAGCAATTTTGCAAGGTGAAGGCCAATAACATATCACAGCAAACCTGGTACGAAGACAAACGACGACTGGGTGCCATTTGCAGCTGAGATCCAGCAGCCGCCACCGTATGTATGTTCCTCCTCCGGCCAAGACTCCGAAGTTTGGCGAGCGTTCAATGACTCGGGGAAACCCACTTCTGTGGAATGCGCTCCCTGATGCCCTGGTCGGGTCACCTCTCCCTAGATGTTTGCGAAAGACCTAAAAACATACTTGTTTACAAGATCGTATGACATTACATACTGTTGACTGTACAGGCTTTTGGTTTTGGCCTATGGCTATGTTACTGCGCTTCATAAATTGTCGATGATAATAATAATAATAATAATAATAATAATAATAATAATCAGACGACTGCTTAAACCTATGTCATCGTTGCTGCGCTGTTTTAAAACTTCACACAATAATAATTCGCAATTAGTGAAGAATCTCTAGTCTTAGAGGTGTCAATGTCTGCTAACTCAGTTTTAAGCATTAATCAGTGACTTACTGAGCAGATTTAATGAATTAACATAATAAGACTATTATTCATGCCATATGCAAAATCCGTTATGCGAAAACGTGTACTACTTTCAAAGATTGCGCTATATAAATTTTTAGGTTAGGTCGCGCTGTCTCAAAGTAATTATATTTGACCTTTACGGACTACTTCAGGGGCGCCCGTCTAGACAACTAGGCCTACCAAATCTCAATCTATTTCAAGTGAAAATTTACTTACGATCCAGTTTTCTCCAGAAGATTTGGACGTTTAACAGATAAAATTTTGTTTTGCCGACTTACATTAATCGTTAACAAAATAAACAAAACGAAATTCCTATTATTCCTCCAAGCGAAATTCAAACGGATACCGGAAATACTCGACGTTACCATGCAGATAATTATCGCAAGTGAATAATTACAAGTCCAAAAAAGCCCAGCGAAAACAGTTCACAAAAATACATTGAGCTTTCAGATTTTACTGCGACGACGTTTATAGTTAACTTATTATTTAATAAATGTTACTATTTGTTTATTGTTTAACCTCATAATAACCCGTTTTGCATCAAAATACAAAGCTATTTGCACTAACAAAATCTGATAATAAATAAATAACAAATTGCTTCACAACTGACTCAATGTTATCTAAAGCTTGCAATTTCAATAAAACACAAAGGCAACTGCAAATCTATTAAATTACTAAAAATGTTTCATTAATATTGCAGTTCAAAAGTGCAAAGGTTGTGTCCATGATTACATAAGGTAACCGCCCCAGCTATAACCGCCCCAGCTATGATCGCAACAGTTATGATCGCCCCCAATAATGACCGTAATAAAAAAAGCAAATACATATAGATTGTAAATAAATATAAATATAAATATAATGGTACTTTCCCGTTATCCGGACCCCAGTGAAATGTAATGGCTTTTCAGTCGGTAACTTGACCCTAGCCCTAACCCCAAACCTAACCCTAACCCTGACCCTAACCATAACCCTAACCCTAACCCTAAAGCCAACTACACCATCCCTCTACAGGGTCCGGATAACGAGAAAGAATCTGATATAATATATATATATATATATATATATATATATATATATATATATATATATATATATATATATATATAGTGTGTATATATAAATTGTTAGTATTATGTGCAGAAAGCATATTAATACAACGTCCATTACATATTAAATATTATTATTAATTGTCATTAATTATTAACCCTAACCCTAACCCTGTATATTATATATTACATATACATACATAAATATGTATATATATACGCATTTATAAATAAATATATATATACATGCATAGATACATATTAATATATAATGTATATAGATATATACGTAAATATATCTGTATGTATACATCTATATATATGAATATATATGCATACATATATATACATATAGATATATACCTATATATATACATACATCCATATATACATATATATAATAATATATACATGTAAATGCGTATAAACATATATGCATATATATACATATATATGCATATATACACATATATATGCATATATATATGCATATATATATGCATATACGCACATATATAAATGTACATACATACATATACACATAAATATATATATACTTTTATATACATATATATGCATGTACACATATATATGTGCCTATGTATAAATACATATATACACATATAATTACATACATACATACATATACACATATATATGTACATGTATATAACATATATATTACATATATATCCATATGCATATATCAATATATATATATACATACATATATGCATATATATATATATAAATTTATACATATATATAATTTATACATATATATGCATATGTACATATGTATGTACATATATTCATGTATACATCTATATCCATATATGTACATAAATATACACAAATATACATATATAATTATGCATATCTATACACACACATATATATACGTGGGCATATATATGTATATATATGTATATATATGTACATATGTATATATATGTACATATGTATATATATGTACATATTTATGAATATATACATATATATGTGTATATATGTGTACACATGTACATACATGTATGTATATATTATATATGTATATATACATATATCATATGTATATATATTTATATATATCCACATATATACATATATAGATATACATGTGATACATGTATATATATATACACACATATATATATGCATATATATGTTTATATATGTGTGTATGTATCTATAGACACACATATATATGCATATATATGTATAAATTTGTATATATATTATATACATATGTAAATATATGTATATACTTATGTATATATACATATATATGTATTTATGTGTGTGTATGTATTTATATGTATATATACGTATATATATTTATGTGCATGTTCAGTATATATACATATACACATATATGTATATATACATGTATATACTGTATATATGTATATGTATATATCTTCTTGCGTATATATATATATATATATATATATGTATATGTATAGCTGGAGCGGTCATAGCTGGGGCTGCTACAATGTGACACAATATTGAGAAGGTTCTGTGGGCATCTACTGTACGTTTAGAGTGACGAAAATCCACCCCAGGGTGGTGACATTCCACCATCAAAGACCTCCGTTCCACCTTTCACATAGATAGGGTGGAAATTTTGGACTTTTCCACCCCAGGGTGGAATATTTCCACCCCAAAGTGGAATATTCCACCTTTTTCATTTACAGTGCGGCGCCGGTTTCGAGCATTGAATAACAGCTTAATTAATGGTTTGAATGGAAGCAGGATGCCTAAAACCTACATTCACTCCGCGTCCCTTATTCGATGCAACTGCTTCACTCCAGAATGGCGCATTTCTCTTAGGAGACATGTTGCGTTTGAGTGAGTCACGTGATCTTCTTGTGGTTTGTTAAAACCTTTCGGCGTTCTAGGCAGCACTTTCGTCGAGTGATTTTCGAATTTCGTCGACAAATATTATTTGCTAAAACGTTTCAAAGCTAACAGGACTAAATTATCAAATTTAGGAGTCAAAACTTTCTTTTCGCACAGCACGTAGGCCCTATAACTATTTTATCAACAGTGAACTAACTGATTTGATATAGCTAGATGTTGTTATTGCTATTGCTGTTGTTGCTGTTTTGTTAGCTGCCGTATCGGCTGTTAATGGTTAACTGCTATAGACACTCTTCTAAGTCGTCGCCTAACTGAAAACTTCGTTTAAGCGAGATGAATCTGGTAACCTATGCTCTCGTATTATTTTTATACTTATTCTCCGTCCCCCTCTCTCAGTTGACTCAGTCATTTCGAAGTCTGCGTCGCGACTAGAGATGTGCGGGTACAGCAAAATGCATACCCTACCCGTACCCGTGGAAAATTTTTTTTACCCTACCCTACCCGTACCCGCTAGCGCTATACCCTACCCGACCCGTACCCGTAAGCTGTGTACCCGTACCCGTACCCGTACCCGCACCCGTAACCGACTTTGGTTGGAATTTGGAGTTTTTGGATTTGGAATAATTTTGGACCCGTACCCGCGGGTGCGTTTACGGGTACAAGTACTACAAGGACCTGTACATGGACCCGTGAACCCGTATCCGTTCCTAGAGACTATAGAGAGGCAACAGTGAAATAGGGGCTACGAAATTGGGATAACTATTCATTGTAAATAGCACGCATGTTTAGATTAGGACAGATCTAATACTTAGGAATCAGGATAATCAGTCAGCTAGCCTAAGCCAACATGAATGGGCTTGTTTAAAATATTTAGTAGATATCATTTATCTATGAGCAGGCATTAGAGCTCAAGTTAAACCACAAAACTTTACCAGAAGAACTTTCTCGGTCGAAGGTTCCTTGGAGGAGTCAGAGGACGCCATTATAGATTTATTACTGATGATGTTAGATTACGTCATCTGTATTTCCTTTATGTTTTCAGTAAGTAAAATGCATGCTGTCTGACAAACTGAACGCGATGTACAAGTTATACTAATACACTTTACTCGATATTATTTTTCTATTACTGCATTGCTAATTTGCTATAGTAGTGAGAAATGAAAATATAACTTTTCGGGTAAAACGGGTATACCCGTACCGGTAGCCGCTATACCCGTACCCGTAGCGCTGTACCCGTACCCGACCCGTACCCGTAAAATGTGTACCCTACCCTACCCGTACCCGCGGGTACGGGTACGGGTAGGGTATACCCGCGGGTACGGGTATACCCGCACATCCCTAGTCGCGACTAAGCGACTGAAACTCAAACGCAACCCCGAAATCCAAACATTCACATGCGCCGCCTATCGCCTAACGCCGACGATATATATTTTTCTGTCTTTGTCGTCTGCTCCACCACCACCACCACCACCACCACCATCGACGGCGGCGCTACATAAATCGTCAGGGCGCCGTTTGGCGCGCTTCATTGCCCGGTCACAGTTCGTCTGCCAAGGAACGATTCAGTCGATGTCCGTCCCGAGAACATCCGCACTCCCCGACAGAAAGCGCAAATCGCATCGGGTTGGGTGCGGACTGCGGAGGGATCACACCAGGCCGGCTCCTCATCGGTCTCGTGACGATCCGCAGTCGGTCTCCTACTGCACCCGGTGCGAACGACCCGATCCGTTGCCGGTCACCGAAGCGATCCTATCCGTAATGTAGCGCATTTTGGTTTCGTCGCTGATTTATATAGCGCCATCGTGGAGCGTCGTATTGTTGCGAACGAAGGCTCCGTTTACATGAATGGAACTGCAGTGTGCAGAGAGAAGAAGATAAATGAATTCGCCGAAGAAAAAGCAGAAAAACGTTCTGATCTCGAGCCTTAGGACCATTTTCACTCAAGTCTCTGAGCATTTCAGATAGTTAAGAAAGTCGAGAATACTTGTCTTTGATATTTGCGTCAGTAAGTTATAGTTAAATGTGTTAATGACGGTATGAAACTCCTCCAGTGCTATGTATAAAGTGGACCAGTGTGCAGTGGAACGACATCAAATATAGGTCAGGAATTTCCCCTTCACAATAGCGTACAGAGTGGGGCGGTGGCCCCGGGCGCACACCAGAGAGGGGGGTTAAAAATTGACCCGACGACCTATTTGCTTGTCGACAATTTTTACGGCAAAACACTAAAAAATTATCGAATATTTTGCTTGTCAATACTTTTTTGCAGTAAAACACTTTAAAAAATTGATTTGGCCCTGGGCCCTATGCGCACCCCAGAGGTAGCATAAAAATTACCTTTTTTGCTTGTCAGAGATTTTCAGTGAAGGCGAGGGAAAATTTTACAAGGGGCAATTTTCAAATTATGGAAGCGACGACCTTTTTTTACTTCTCAGCCCCAGGCCCACTCGGACCTTAATCCGGCCCTGCCTAATCGACCTTGGTCTCGGGCGCCCACAACTCTCTGCACGCCACTGCCCCTTCTCCTACAAATTCCACGCTGTAGACATGTAGATAACCCGAGGGATCGACAGATAGAGACGGTAAACATCAAAATGGAATAATAGATATGTAATAGTAATGATGTAGCATATGGAGAGACACAGCTAATAGTATTATTATACAGCAAATCCCAGGGGTAGGCCTACATTGACGCGACGCGATGCTATTTCTGGATCACGGGTGTCTTAATGATCTTCCATTTGAGATCCATGGCGTTCCATACACAGGACAATGCGACGCAGTTAAACTGTAAATATTTGAGGTACTATTGCATGCGGCGTGACCAAAAAAGAACCCCCCCCCCCTCAGCCCTATCGTATTCGGCGCTGAAATATACAAAATTGAAAATGAAACTAATATTGAAGAAATACTATTAGATTGACTTTCCTGACGATGATCGCCAGGGGCGTAGCGACGGGGGTTTATCGGTAGGCCTATATATACCCTCCCAAAAATCAGACAACCTTACATTTTAAATGTGTTTTTAAGATTTTAAAAGTTTTTTAAGATTTATACCCCGTCCCCAAATCACATTATATCCCCTCCCCCAATCAGATTCCTGGCTACGCCCCTGATGATAGCGCCGAATGTCTCTAGTTTCACAATAATATCTAAACTTTTAGAAACTGCACTTGAGATTAGGCCTACGTTAAATGAGCATATATCATCGAGACAGGTGGATTCGTTTTGAGCAATGCTTTTGCTCAGAACTATATTCCATGCACTGCGGTCTTCGTACTTTAAAAACGATTTGGCGTCTCTTTGTCGTAACCAATAATTCTTGCTGTAAATTCGATTGCAGAGACGCTTTCGATAACACGACAACGGCCTCAAGAGACATCGCGTCTCTCTCGCTGAGTCAACTGCCGCTTTGCCCGTGCCCGTGGCAAACGGGGTTCCAGCGTACCTTTGCCACTGCGTTGAACTGCCGGACCGGCACCATTGAACTAAACAGATTTGAACCAGAACAACCGAATTGAAAATAAATATACATATAAAAAAGACTTCAATATTGTGGACTGACAACATTAGAAAGGAGAAGAGAGAGAGGGGGATTTGATAGAAACATACAAAATAATGGACTGGGAAAGTAGATGTGCCATACGACCGATTCTTTACATTGGCACACTATAGTAGCACAAGAGGCCACAAATGCAAATTGTTTAATTAAGCAGAGGATTGATCCAAGAAAGAAAAAAAATTGGTGCAAGGGTTGTGGACAAATGGAACATTATGGACGAGGTGGGAGTGACAGTTGAAACAGTAAACGGATTCAAAGGCTATCTCGATAAACTAGGTTATTGAATGCAGATGGTTACATCAGTGGTTTTCACACAGGCTTACTTAGCCTCCTAAACCACTTAAAATCACATTGTTATGTTATATCAATGTAGGCCTAAGAGGCCATCTCTCAAGATATATGTCGACACCATTGAGTTGTGTGATAAATTAAATATTTTTACACACGTGTGATTGGCTGAAACATGTACGTAATAATGTCAATGGCTGTTATAACTCACACTTCAAACGTCAGTTTTAAGTGCTATAATTATTATAGGTCGCGCGAGAAGTCAATGGGGGAAACGAATAAGTAAGTAAGTAAGTAAAATCTCGTTAATTTCTATAGCGCTTTCAAAAGCAGCACCGAAGTAAGCCGCCGTACGAATTCTCATGACTAGTCTTATGTAGGGTTACCAGACGTCCTTAAATGATAAACACAGTCCTTAAATTCCGCAGCCCCCCTTAAGGGTGTTTGTCCTTAATAAGGACACAAAATGTCCTTAAATTTCGTTTAAAATAGTGATTACCGAATTTAGACATTACGCTGGAAATAAAAGGACTTGCAATTGGAGGGTATTGATTGCTAAAAATGGTCATTTGTGCTATTTTGCATCTTTAGCGTTCTAAAATCAAAGTAAAATGTCCAACAAGCAAAAAATGCCATCAGTACTTTTTGTGCTATTTTGCATCTGTGCTTCTTTAGTGTCCTGAAATGTCTGACAAACCAATGTGTTTTGTGTGTTCTTAAATTTTTTCCAACTGATCTGGTATCCCTAGTCTTATGAGGTCGTGTTTTAGGTTTGGAGTAACACCCTGCTAAGAGTTAATTATTACTCTGACATTTTAAAATATTTTATCTAAAAAAATTTTAGGGAATAAAATGCAACGCCGTTTAATAATTTGTTACGCCTTCGCGGTCTGCTTTCAATGTTACGTCATACGATCAAACGCTCACGATAATCTGCGTTCCTGCCTCAAACAGTCGATAATATAGTCACGGGCAAGGCTCTAGATCCCACCACGGTTTTCAAAAACAAGTTCACGCTAAAATATTAACCAGCTGCATCGCATACCAGGCACCAGCTAATAAAAATGTATTGTGACACAATGGACATTTTGTTTGCAAGTAAACGCTCATTCCGTGCTTAATTTTAAACGGAACATTACGCACTAAAATTCTTATCAAGTAATTTTTATTACAGAAAAACACGGATAGTGCATGAATAACTGGTTCGAAGACTTCCTTACTGAAAATCCCTCCGTCACCTGTAGATGCGAACGCACTCCCTGTTTTTAGGCATTGCCACAAATGCAGTGATTGCCACATTTAAAATTTGACAGAAGTGATCAACGGCGACCTTGACCTCGGAATTGGTGAAGGTAATTGTGTCACGTCCGATGCCAAACTGTGCAAAAAATGTCCATGATTTTGACGCGTCGTTGTCTTGGTTAACGTGTTTTTTTGTTCTACCGAAATGACATATGGGCAAGGAGATTGGGTAGAAATCGCTTTGATTTCATTGTCATGATGGAAGCGGTTTGCGTTCGGTTTGCATTCATTCAAATGACGAATTTCTCCGCTTTACGACGATTCGGATTTAATTAACCCCTTAACTGGGTGCCCCGAGTAACGCTCGTCCATTTTACATTGAGTTACAAATAGTTGCCCAGTTAAGGGGTTAATGAAGCTTTTTGTGAAGTTGTGAACGGTAAAGCGGCTGCCATTGTGTGATTGGCTGAGCACTGACTAGAATTCATAGCACTTATCACCTGCTAGAAGGCCTAAGTAGGCTTATTAATTTCAGCTTCGGCAGCGATCCTCACCTTTGCTTCGCCGATCATAATCCTCCAAAGTCGCTTCAAAGTCGCTTCCGATAACGAACGTCGCATAAACAACATCTAAGGCGTTGACCGGGAACGAAAGACAACGACGAAAACAACGACAACGACAACAGAAGCAACCGCAGCAACAACCGCCGACGCAACGGCGTCTTTGTTGTGACAGAGTTTGAAATGTAGGGGGCATATATATGCTTATATATATATATATATATATATATATATATATACGCAGCTAGACATGACGCATTGTCTTATGGGACTGCGGATCTCCATATATATATATATATATATATATATATATATATATATATATATATACAGTATGATGAATCCGATAAGGGAGCAAACACAGACACCCGTCGTATATTTGGACGGGCGATTCTATAAATAAATCTACAAACAACACAACAAAAGAAGGCAACGACAAAATTTACGAATCGATCGATTCTCTTTCGCTTCTTGTTCCGTTGTTTTTGACTTCGCGTTGGTTTAAGAATTGGTGCAAAGTGAGACTGATGGCTAAATGTGCGTATTCCATCGATAATGGGAACACTGTTTCTCTTAAAATAATCTTTGCAAGAGCGGAAAAAGTCATTGATGATGGTGATGACGATGATGATGATGACATGATGATCATGATGATAATGATTACATGATGATCATGATCATGATGATCATGATGTATTAATTAATTATTATTCACAAGTCAGTAGAGTACAGTAGTTCTCTCCATCTCCCATACTCGGACAGTTCTCGGTTCTCGTGCCTTTTCAGTGGCTGCCCCCAAACTCTGGAACTCATTGCCTCAACATGTATGCATTGCAAATTCATTACAGATTTTTAGAAAAAGATTAAAACTCCATCTTTTTGACCTGGCCTATCCACCATAGACTGTCACCCGTTTGCCTGGCCGGATACCCTGGATTTGACCTGGATCTTTTATTATTTGGATTCGGTGTGCCATCGGTTGATGCTCCTGTGCATTATGAAGTGGCGCTATAAAAGTTCAAGATTAGATTAGATTAGATTAGTAGTTGCCATATTGACCAACAAAGCAATTTTCGTTTAAAAAATCAAGGACCTTTTTGAATCATCTGGAATATGATGCAAGCCGAATTCTACCGACTTCATCAATTCCTCAGTTCTGAAAACCAAAACTGCTCACAAGATACCACTTGAAATATCGAAAACAATAATAATGTTGCAGATTTTTTTAAAAAGTAACCAGCGCCGCAAAGAAGCGACGTGATGAGAGGATTGGAGTTAGACGGACAGTCGAGCGATGCAAATCAGCGTTTTGATTGATACAACAATGTGCAGAAAATGGCAAGAATTGAAGGAGAAAGAAAGCTCCTAAATGGGAATAGATGCATGAATAATTGTACCAATTTGGCAAATCGCTCGGTCGTTTGAGACTCTCTCTCTCCTCTCCTGCTTCATTCGCTTCTTCTTCTCCTCCTCCTCCTTCGTCTCCTTCTCTCATTCCCCTCATCCGTTCTCGCAATTATTCATTTGGACGAATCGTAGGAAACTCTCTTCTGCGCTGCGCGTCTGTTAACAGTGGCCGTTAATTGTATTCGAGACAGCCGTTTTACGGCCATCTGCGTTTTCCTCGGTCTTTGAAATCATCGGCTTCGTACATCAGTGGATGTGAGCGGAATCGAAAGCAAGCGAGCTGCAGAGAAAACCACGATAGGAGAGAGAGAGAGAGAGAGAGAGAGAGAGAGAGAGAGAGAGAGAGAGACAGTCAGACAGACATAGAGCTGGAGATGTAGTCCGGCTGAGCATGAGCTTACGTGATGCGGACAATGAAGGCTATTTTCGGAGGCTTGATGTTAAATTAAACATCGCAGTTGTGGAAGGATCACAGCATGGGTATACCACTATATCATAAGCATCAGTGATTTCGTTCTAATTTGGACCCAATTTTTTGCTACATGTAAGATACTCCAAGCGACAAGTCCGATCTCTTCCAGTGGAAATGGAGGGGTGAGGGTAAACCCGTCAACACTGTTACAAATCGAACATAATAATTATTCTTTGGTGTATTTTCTTACTTTCTGTACTTTTACTTTTCTATCTATCTATTTATCTATATCTATCTATCTATCTATCTATCTATCTATCTATCTATCTATCTATCTATCTGTCTGTCTGTCTGTCTGTCTGTCTGTCTGTCTGTCTGTCTGTCTGTCTGTCTGTCTGTCTGTCTGTCTGTCTGTCTGTCTATCTATCTATCTATCTATCTATCTATCTTTCTATCTATCTATCTATCTATCTATCTATCTATCTATCTATCTATCTATCTATCTATCTATCTATCTATCTATCTATCTATCTATCTATCTATTTATTTATCTATCTATCTATCCATCCATCTATCAATTCAACCATCCATCCATCCATTTATCCATCCATCTATCCATCTATTTATTTATCTATCTATCTCTCAATCCCTCACTATTCTACTCTCTCTCCCTTGTTATCTCCTTGACTCGTCTTACTAATTTCTTGACTTCTTCAATTGATACGTGCTTATGCATGAACAGACATCGTTAGACGCTTGCATTGATTGCCAGTGTTGCCCGCGTCCGAGGGAAAAGTCAAGAAGATATACAGCAATGTACGCAGACAAGCACACGTACAGGCAGACTCACGCACACTGCCGTACAGCTAGAAGCGCCGAAACACTAAGCGTCCACAGATACAGACCGTTGAAATTCAGGCAACTTGGCTCCAGGGTGCTTCTGCCGTCCGGAAATTGTTTCGTAGTCAGAAAACTAATTATTGTCGACGGTCATCGAATTAGCAATGTGCATTTCGATTTTGAAACAACTTTCCCCTTCTGTCGTCTTCCATTGCTGAAAAGTGCTTGAAAGACACAAGCAGTAGTAAACCTAGAAGTAGAGGTGGGTCGATTAATCGAAATCGTAATCGAAATCGCGATTTTTGAAAAAATCGTAATCGTAATCGACACGATTATTAAATAAATCGAAATAATCGATAATCGTCGAAAAAATAATCGAAATCGCGATTATTTTTCGATTATTCCCGTAAGTGATATTATACAATATTTCCGATTCAAAGAAAGATCAATTTACCTTTAATTATAAGATTTTCATTGAAAATGGATTCAACAGCGTCTAAAGACAGGTACCATCTTTCTGGTTTGACAGCAGCTTTCGATACGGTGTGTCAGGTGGCTTTAATGTACAAACTCTCGCTCAACTTGCCACCCTGGTTCTGTCAACTTGTGGAATTACTCATTTCTGACAGACGGTTCTGAGTTCACTTGGGAGATGTCAGCCAATTCTAGTAGTCCATGTGTCAGCTCCTGGAGACGTCGACGAAACGGTCTACCATAGGGTCCAGTTCTAGCCCCCACGTTATTCAATTTTGTAGGCCTATAGGCCTACAAACGGCTTACCTACCTGGTACCATCAGTAGGAAGTTTGGATACGCTGACGATATCGGTCTTGCCACCCAGGCTCGATCCTTTAAGAGATTGAAGACCAGGGTTATTTCTAGGATTGTGAATTGGGGAGGTGTCAGGAAAATCTGGGGTGTGTTTATTTCTAGGATTGTAGGATTGTGAATTTGGGGTGTCAGGAAAATCTGGGAGTGTCAGAAATTTGGAAGTCTCTACCGAAAAAGGCTGACAAGCAAAAACCGTTATAGAGACTCACAAAATGTCTGACAAGCAAATAAGTCATCCGAGGATAAAGTTGTGGGGTCTATTTCTCCATTTGGGGCAGGCCTCTTCAGAGGCTGAAGGAGGTCCAGGCCAGTTGGAATTTCGAGGCCTCTCCTAGCCTTCCCAACAATTAAAATGTTGACAAGCGAAAAAGGTAATCACCAATTTTGAGGACCGCAGAATACCTTCCTAGCTTTCCCAAAATCCCAAAATTATCAACAAGCAAAAAGGTCATCACCAAATTTTGAGGCCCCTTCTAGTAGTAGCTATCTAGCTTTCTAGCTCTCCCAGAATTCTCGACAAGGAAACAAATGGAGGCCCCCAAAATGATGGAGGCCAGGGCCGAATGGCCATCCTAGCCCCCTCTGAATGGGCCTGTTTGGGGTGTTCAGGGCTAATCACTCCTCTCCTTAGAGATCGACTCCACTGGATCCGTGTTCCACAGTGCATTGTCTACAAGCGCTGTTGGCTTACGTTCGGGCTTTACACGATCCACTCTGTCCTGATTATCTAACTGTGCTTGTACGAAGATCGACTGTGATCGAGAGGAGATCGGTTCTTAGGTCCAGTCGGAGAGTGCAGTTGTTGGTCCCTCCCCCGCCCAAGACCCCTAAGTTTGGGGAAAGATCATTCGCGCGGGGGAATCCCGCCCTGTGGAACTCTCTTCCAGACAATGTGACTGGAGCAGTCTCAGCTGGACTTTTCATTAGAAATTTGAAGACACATTTATTTAATATTGGATATGAACTGTGTTAAGCGCTCTTGTTGTAGGCCTTAGCCTTGCGTACTGCGCTATTTAAATTGTCAATAAATAAATAAATAAATATGCATTCTGTATGCATATCATTGTCACATCACCAAATGTTAGGGGTGCCGACCTCAAATTGGGGGTGTTGGGGGGTGTTAGGGGTGTAGAAATATCCCTGTTGAAGATCAACTGAGCATCGATACACAGAGGATTGCCGAATACTGTAAAATATGGCGGGAAAGCCAGTTTCTAAAGGTACTGTGAAATAATCGAAATCGAAATCGCGATTATTTAAAAAACCGTAATCGTAATCGTAATCGTAATCGTGAAAAATAATCGAAAATAATCGTAATCGTAATCGGAAAAAATAATCGTAATCGACCCAGCTCTACCTAGAAGTCACTACGTGCAGTATTACTGTGATTTTATGGATAGATACATGCCAGTGTGTGTGTGTGTGTGTGTGTGTGTGTGTGTGTGAAAATACGCGGAAATTTATGCAGATTGGTTTATTTTCCAATAATTTGGAAAAGCAAGGTCATGACAGTAGAGACAAAACTGTAGATACTAAGAAAATGATACTAAGAGATACGAGATACTAAGAAACATGCATAGGCTATTCATGTATATGCAGCAGAAACCTGGACCATCGAGAAAAGAACTCAAGAACGTCTTCTAGCTTTTGAGACGAAATGCTACACAAAGACTATGGAATATAAACTGGCAACAGAAAATAAAAACCCAAAGTGATAGGAGAAATAATTAAAGCCAAAACAAACCATGCAAATGCTGATATGAAGAAAAATGAATTTCTTTGGACGCATAAGCTTATGCAGGATGAATAAGAGCAGACTGGTTAAGGATATCATGCTGGAAACTATGGACGGAGACAACTGAAGAGGCAGACCAAGAAGAGAGTGGCTAGATGACATCGCGAAATTTGAACATAATGATTTTCACGCTCTAACGAGATCAACACACGACCGGGCGAGATGGAGACAAATTATCGACCTGCGGCGTAGCCAGGACTTTGATTTCGAGTGTATAAATCTTAGCTTGTCATTGTTATTGGAAAGTCAAAACATATGTTAATGTCCCACATGTGAACAAAACGATTACTAACAGTAAAATAAACTAACAGCAAAAGGAACTCCACGCTGGCACACTATCAGATTTGTCCTGGGTCAAGGAGGAGAAACAACCACATAAAAAACTTTAAGGTAGACTGATTTTTTTTGGTGAGGGGAGGAATATATATACCGATTTACCCTCCGTTGCTACGTCGTTGTTGTCGATCAAACTGTCAACACCTACGAGTACAGCACCCATGGAGATTGAATGATGATGATGATGGTGATGATGATGATGATGATGATGATGATGATGATGATGATGGTTTATTTTTAAAACTATTTCTAATTCGTGCACTGCGCGATTGGCAATTCAGCCACTTACACGTCAGTTTTGCAAATCGTCATTCTGAACTTTTGATTTTCAAATGAGCTCTTATAAGGAACTGAGATGCATCTATTTATTGTCTGTTGAGTTACTTATGGATCCTGCAGTTGCGTATTTAATTAAAGTAGGCCTGCTAATGGAACGCACAGCACCGATTTTCTCTAGTCACCGACAAATTTCTGTGTTCAGTCAATAATAATTTCTCATTTTCCCGTCCTTACATTGTCAATAGTTGCATTAGTCCATTTCCATGGTTACACTTTCCTCTCAACCTGTTTTATGCACTGCTCGATTTTCGAAACTAAAGCAGCAGGGCATCGTACTATAAACCCAAACCAAATTTTTCGACCCTCGACAGTAAGGTTGTCGCTGACCAGTAGGGACCGTCCATAAAGTGCGTCACGCTATTTTTGGTAATTTTTGACCACCTCCACTGTAACAGATCACAAATCTCGGACCCCTCCCCTAAAGTACATCACGAATCTCTGACCTCCATAAAACGTCGCCCGTAAAAATTGCGTCACGCAGGTTTTTTATTTAGTATATTGGAGATTCTCGTTCAATTTTCAACAGCAAAACAGATAATCAACTTTCGACAATGATAACGAATATAATCGAGACCTAAAATTTAATTTTATCTCTGGCAAAAAAGTATAAATGAACAATTAGAAACGTCTTTTACTATAACTATAGCTATAACTATATACTATAACTATAGCTATAACTATATACTATAACTATAGCTATAACTATATACTATAACTATAGCTATAACTATATACTATAACTATAGCTATAACTATATACTATAACTATAGCTATAACTATATACTATAACTATAGCTATAACTATATACTATAGCACCAAGCTCCCCCTATCAGGCATTGTTTGGGGTTTTATTATTTCTCGTTAAACGAACTTTCCGCTAATACTGCGCTTGACAGGAAAATGCTACGGAAGAATATATTCGCAAATCGGCTTGCGGTTCTTAAGACTTCTAGATGGTTCTAGGATTTCTGGAGTTTGTGTCTTGTGGTCGTATCTGCTCGTTATTCGTCGAAAGAAATGGCGATTAAATTAATCCGGTTGTATTACAGTATAACGAAATGTCATGAAATACTTAAACAAGCATCCGTGTTGTTACGGATATACAGTGGGGAATGAGAAAATTCCCGGTCACTGCTTACTGACTCCCCTCCCCCACCCACCCCTACTGGTCCATTCTAAGCATAGCGAGGAGAAAATTTCAATTATCATGCTGTCACTGAATAATTTAACTAGTTCGTTTAGCAACAAAAATTGTAAAAAAAATTGAAAAATCATTCTCCTCGCTGGTCTGATGTCCCTCTCCCCCATTAGTCCGACCTCCCCCCGCCTCAGATACCACAGCTCTGGTCAGAGTACACGAAGCTCAATTACTTTGCGAGGACGTACGCCCGAAAAAGAGAAGGAAAGTTCTCACTGTTTCCTTTATTTTCTCGTTGCTTGATGTCGTGCTGTGCTTGTTAATCGCAAGATTTACAAATCCTCGTTCTCTCTCTCTCTCTCTCTCTCTCTCTCTCTCTCTCTCTCTCTCTCTCTTTGAATAAACAGCTGAATTGCTGGGACGGTGGAAATACAGCGGTCGGCAAATTGGCGACGGAATTTACGGCTTCCCTGGGGTGGTAACGCCGACGATTTTACCGATTAATTTCCGTCGGCGCATTGTCCGTAAGTAGTTCCGGTGTATTCTAGAATTGGAAACTTCTGTGTAGTTAGTTAGGACGAGGAGTAGAAATTCTAACTAAGTGCCACAGTTATTTTTTGAGAAAATCAAGAAACTTCACCCACAGTATTGTCGACGTTCAGAAAAATGTCTGAATTTATGCTTTCGAGTTTCATTGAGAGTAGAAGAGTGTTTGAAGTGGAGAGTATATAAATGAAATTAGTTTATTTTGTTTTAATAAAATATCGATATTGGAATGGAGGGAACACGCAATATAAGAAATTAGAAAGAAACAACTGTGAAGAAGAAAAAGTTATTTAAAAGAAGTAAATCCAGGATGAGAGAGAGAGAGAAAGAGAAAGTGAGAAAAAGAGAAAGAGAAAGTGAAAGAAGGGAAAGATGATGAAGAATTCATTTTAAAGCAGCTAGTAAATTGGAAATCAAACGCATTTCTTTCAAAATCACATCACTCAAAAAGCATTATTCTCTATTGTTCCCTACCATGGATCTTCAAGATCCTTCGCTCACTGCATTTAAGCACTTTTTCAATTTCTATTCCCTACTACGCAAACGACAGTTTCATACTCCAGGCTGCTCAGTTGTCAAGTAAAACGTAAGTAAGTAGAATCTCGTGAATTTATATAGCACCTTCGAGAGCAGGTACCGTAGTAGCTGCTTATTCCCATGCGCCTATATAATCTACCGTTGAAATAGCTGTGGCCGATGCTCAGAGGTCCGTCGGGCAACGTCTATTCCAGATCTCAGTCTTACAGTGTTTATTCTAACCACCTTGAGTCCTTGACATGGGGGGAGTTTTACATGTTTGGGGGATATGGTTTGTCTGCCAAAAAACCTTGACGCAACATATAGAAAAAATTTTGGGGGGAATTTTCAAACTTGGGGGGGGAATCCCCCCAAAACAGGTCTACAATAAACACTGTCAGTCATAGTGGGAGTGGGGAAGCAGCAAATCAGAAGTTAACCATGGGGTAAGGAGAATCCACGGTAGGCCTCGAATTCACGAGTTATCTGTCATTATCTCGAGAGACTACAGCATTCATTGTTCGATGGACATTTTAAGAATGCCAAAGACAACATCTACAGCAGTAGAAGGCTTATCGTGAAACTTGGCAAAGAAGTTCAACGTTTTCTACATATTTAGACAAATACTGGAGTCGCGGTGGAATAGGGAGAGGATTCTAGTCTCGCAGCCGAAGGGTAGCGGGTTCGAATCTGACCATGGCCAGTGCGTAGCGGTCTGGGGCAAGTTGTTCACCCCTTAATTATTGCTCTGCGCCTACGATTCGTCACTTTGTGAATGACTCACAGTGATGTAATAATGTCTCGCGACATTGCCTCGTCTCGCTCGCGACAGTTTGCTTCGTCTCGAGAGTCTCGAGACAGCATTCTCAATGTCTTGGTCTTGGTCTTGAGGGTCAGTGTCTCGGTCTTGGCCTTGGTCTCGTCCTTACTGTCTTTGTATAGCCCTTCAAGACCAAGACAGTTGGATTTTTTCGCAGTTTGTGTTTAAATTTGCTGTCTTTGTCTCGGTCTTTGTCTTGAGACCTAATGTCTTTGTCTTGGTCTTGAGACCTGATGTCTTGGTCTTGGTCTTGCCAATTACTGTCTTGGTTCCATTCCTGATGACTCAACGTGCGCTGCCAGCCATGTATAGCAATAATGATAGACACGTTTGCTTCATACTACTACATACGCTTAACGTAAAGCGTCGACCAAGTATTTGCTTTGCAATCGAAGAATCTTACCAGACACCCAGATGCTAGAAGGCGCTCTATTAGCGTAGGACGATCGCCGTCGCCGACCTCGATAGTGGGTAAGATTTCCACGTTTCTCGACATATAGTCTCTACAGACCGTTTCCCGTTTCACAGCGGGGAGCGGAAGGAGAGGGGCTTTGCCGAGTCGCGTTCGGTCTTGGCGTTTAGTGTAGCGCAACATGAAGCGGTCGGTCGAAAAGTGCAGCGCGACCAGGGCAACACCCACGAGACGCGAAAGACGATCTTTGTCTCTCTCGCTGCTGCTGCTTCTCGGCGCTCTTGAAAATGTCAATTCTGACGGGAACGAGATTACAGATTCTGTCGATTCCAATAATATCGGAAAGGTTTTATAACGGTCCGCGGCGGAGTTGTTTTCGTACAACTCGGTCAAATCTCGAGGTTTAGTTGTAGATAGGTATGCACAATATTTTTATGAATTTCTAGGAATTTACGAATATTGAATCGAAATCTGTTCTTTCGCCCCATCTCTCTCTCTCTCTCTCTCTCTCTCTCTCTCTCTCTCTCTCTCTCTCTCTCTCTCTCTGTCGTGCGCAATTCATGTATCACCGTATTACAGAGCACGACGACCATTTTCTGATAAGCCGGGTTAATTGGAATTTTGCTATGTACGGCCTACTATGCCTCCCCCCCACCACTTGTATCGACCGTAAGTGCCACGTAGCATTCAGGGGGGGGTCGTTTTTGCCATTCTAGTCTCGATGTTCGCTGATTCAAGCAGTTACATGGAAATTCGTATGCGCAAACTTCTGTAGGTAATTTGTCTATAGACGTAGGTAAAACATTGGCTAATGCCATAGACATTATGATTTGTGGCGCTATAGAAGCTGATAGCTTATGCGCATTCAAGATTTTTAATTGATTTTGAGGCCCTTGAGTACTTTTCATGACCTTGAATCATCGTGAAAGTGCTAGACGTCAATAGACATGCGTTTTATTCTTATAATAATAATAATAATAATAATAATTATTATTATTATTATTATTATTATTATTAGTAGTAGTAGTAGTAGTAGTAGTAGTAGTAGTAGTAGTAGTATTGAGAAATTTTATAGTGCAGTGAGCATGGCTAAGGCCAAAGTCTAGGGTGCTTTAAATTTATAAATGTAATTTGTATGAGATGCTAAACAAGTGAGTCTTTAAGTTCTTCAATACATGCAGTATTAACATTATTAATGTAGATAGGCCTACGAATGATTTGAGATCCTAAGATCACGTGACCATATTCTGGATGCGTTCTACATTACTTTTGCCAGTTTTAATGAATATTGTTTCATTTATAAACGATTTTTAAGTTCTGTGTGCGTCCTTACTTCAAGGCGTTCCATCATATACGTCGTACATAATTATAGTGGCATTCTCTTCCCGTAAGCGTAAGCCGCATTTGGTATTTGCAGCAGTGCTGCGTAACACCATGAAAGACCATCTTATACGCAGTTCGTGTTTACAACATCTTTCTTCATAGACAGTGGCGGACGACTTTTTCAGATTGCGTGCCAATATTTTCGATTTCAAAGAGAGAGAAATATTGCTGCGTGCCAATTAGTCCAACCAGTGACGCAGTTATGCGGAGGTGTTGGGCAAAGCCCCAGCCAACACCAAATGTGCTGTCTTTATACCTGAAATGCAGTGTGATTTTTGAATTGTATTGCATATATTATAGGCCTACCAGGCTACCATAATAAAAGTAAATAAATAATGTGCTATTTTTCTGCAGCCATGTAGTACTGCATATGCCAATAGCTGTATAGACGTTTTATTATAGCGAAATAAAGCGCTTTTAGACCGATAACTAATATTCTATAACATAAAATATTAGCATTCAATTCAATTACTCTCTTTTACAGTATTTCGACTAATAATTATAATGGCAAATTCTTTTATATTCTGAATAATTTTGTCTTTATTTCGCATGTCTTCAGACGAAATTTAATAAGATGCACAGTACATTCTAACCACGCTTTTGTGATAAGATCACAATCACTGGAAGGCTTTCCATGCGTAGCTACGATTTAGGAAACTTCAAACTTTCCAGCCACTAAGTTAGATGTACTGTTAACAAGCTTCACAAAAAAACTGGACTGTAGATTTATGTTCTAATTGTCTTATCTCACGCGATGTATGTTCTTTTTGTTCACTTTGCTTTTCCGAAGAAACCAGCTGCGATTACTTTCATAACGACGTTTAACTGAAGACGTACAAACAACACTTGTATAGAACACAAGACACACAAGGCCTTATTCTGTTTTTTGATCATTCCATATCGTTGAGTCCGCCGCTCTTGGAAATCTCAGCCACTTTCTTCTTCGAAAGGTTTTATCTTCTTTGGCTTTGAGAACGACATTATATTCTTAGATAAAAAATACTAATAAAAACTATTAATTGCTAGTGTCTACATATCAGCAACATGGCAGACGCTGTGGCGAAATCTCGTTGAAATACGAACAATGTAGTAGAAAATAACATAAACCAGGAGTGGCGGTTCCACGTGGGAGATGATTGGGGATGCAGGGGATGAGTGGGGATGCATCTCCCTATCGGACTTTCGGACTTACTTTTTTGCTTCTGAAACCTAGTTTTGAGTAAAAGTCTAGTAAAAGTAACTGTGATTGACCGTATTTTGCTTGTCAATCTATTTTTCGGTAAAAGTATAGTCAAATCAGGGATAATATTCACTTTTCCAGCCTCTTCGGCCAAATTTATTGATTTTTCCTTCTATTTTTCTCCTCCCACCAACTTTCTATGAATTCATTTCATCGCCCGCCCCACCAAGAAATCCTGGAACCGCCACTGTAGACCAGGACAGGATTACTTCCATATTGTTTAATCATGTTTTATTGAAATATTTTAGCAGTAGCAATAATATGCTAACTTGAAATATCAATGATTTTTCAAGGCGAATAATTTGTTTTAGCTCTGACATGCCACGTACAATTGTCTAGCGTGCCACTTTGGGCACGCGTGTCATGGGTTCACCAGCCCTGCTCTAGGTAGGTCGCCTTTTCAGTGGCTGGACCAAGACTGTGGAATTCACTCCCATCATTAGTCTGCAAACTCAAAGAGTGACCATCGACTGATGCAAAGTGCATTGCTAAAATGGCACTATAGAAGTTAGTTAGTTAGTTAGTTAGTTAGTTAGTTAGACGCAAATTTATTTTTGCGTTACGAAATTAGGCCACATGTATATTCACGCTCTTACAGGGTCGCCGGGCGCCTCAATGACAGTAAGCCCGAATCTTGAGGTTCTCTCTCTCTCTCTCTCTCTCTCTCTCTCTCTCTCCTCTCTCCTCTCTTGCTTAAGATTTGCTAAAATCTAAAATGCCTGTAAGATGATCCATAATTTGCTGTTCGTGACAAGAACGGAACTCTCTCAGAATTTCTCCAAATTTGACGAAAGTCAAATTACTGCATTTAGAAGTCATTTTCTGTCTTCGAAACTCTGGAACTCTCTTCCGCTGTCTGCAGAAGCGTAGCAGCCACATGGATAACCTGGCCAAATGCCAAGAGCCCCCGACCTGCAAATGGCCCCCGACCCGAGCAAAAAACAAATTTAATTTTTTCCGCAGATTTGTAAAGTCGTCAGATCGAAAGACCGACAAGCAAAAAAAGGTCGTCAACATTTCCGCAAACTCGTCAGATCGTCTCTGAAAAGTGCCCCCTGTCCGTTTTTCGTCAAGGGCCCCCGAGCATATTCCCTACGCCACTGGCAGTCTGTTAGATCTTCCGACTAACCGAGCGTTTTCAAATCTAGACTTAAAACATACTGCATCTCTCCAAATAAGCTCTTCCTCCATCGCTTTCCTATTCTGACTTATCTTTAGAATGACCTGGTGTTCTACTGGATGGCTTTGAAGTACCATCTGAGTATTATAATTGGTGCTGTAAAATTTCCTTATTGTTATTATTATTATTATTATTATTATTATTATTATTATTATTATTATTATTATTAATTATTTATGATATAAAAAGTTCGATAACTATTCGATAACTATCACAGTGGTTCTCACACAGGGCAGTCCCTACTGAACCACTTTAAACCTTGTTATATTATTATTATTATTATTATTATTATTATTATTATTATTATTATTATTATTATTATTATTATTATATTGCAATAACTGTTCTGTGTAGCGTTTATTCAGATTATAATATAGTGGTGTTTATCCTGTCTTAGACAAGACAAAGTAAAGTCGACTTATCGCTAAAATATTAACATTTTCGTTATCATTCTGTTCACTGTCCACCCCACACCATGTCCTGCAAAGCTGGAGCAAACAGTGTGATCCGCTTCTGGTTTATTTATTATTATCGGAAAGTTTTCCGTGTCCGATCGTCTTCGACGATTACGCGGCTTCGAACATGTGGCAGAATTTCTGGCGATTTTCGTCGATCGCTAATGGAGTCCGTTGAAAATGTCTCCGACGAAGGCAAACACGATCCCCGGTCGGAGAACTCAGCGAAACCGCCCTAATGACCGGTGACTTTTGCGTGCCGACTGCGTTTCTCCGACACTTTTCCCCAAGGGCGGAAGCGCACGCATTAGCGTGGAAACATTCTTAGTTTCCACTGGCAGCAGCAGCTGTAGCAGTTGCCGCCGTCGCCGCAGCAGCTGCAGCAGCTGCAGCCGCGGGCGCCGCCGCCACTTAACGGGGGTCCGAGGGTAGTCGGGTGTTCTGACGGATACG
>CM030844.1:12690582-12805582 GCA_018105865.1 Metaphire vulgaris
TGGATCGGATAAACTACAGGGCAGAGGTGTCGTGCTTGACAACGCTCACAAAATCCAAGCAGTGCACGCAGCCTTTGAAGCACTTTATAGCCGTTGAAGCGCTTTATATAGAATGGAACCGCGTTTCATGATATATTACAGAGATAACTATTAATAGATTATTACTACATGAGCAACCGTTCTCATAACAACAGAGCGGCAACGACCTTACAGTAAACAAAATGGCGGATTGGCGAGGGCGTCTCCAGGACACACGACCGGGCTTGGACTGAACAGCCGAGACACCGCGAGATTCCCGATGGGAGCGGAATGCCAAGTTATTAAGAAAATGAATTTATAAGTCGTGAACATTCTGACTTGGAAACAAAGGTCATCATCACTTTTTCAAATACTTTCTTCCACTTAATTTACTCTTCCGACGTCGTGAAAAATAGTCTGATACAAGAAGAAAAAGGTCATCTCCAGTTTTCATAAGATATAGGTGCATTTTATTCTCTGTCTTTCTCATGCTCTTTGTGCAGCTAATCTCCCTGTATGCATAGTTCATACACATATTGCATGTATAGTTGTATACACAAATTACAAATATTTACTCATGCATATGTACACGAATGCGTACACTGCAAATCTCTGTGGTTATCAATGCGTGTTCATATTTTCATTTGATTAATTTATTGCAGAAATACATCTGCCATAGCATTTTGCGCCTTGCTACCTCAGACTATCGTCGACGACTATACGGCATAATCGTTATAGCGGTTAAGCGAATTTCTCTTACAGTATGTAAGTTCCAATTTTGCATTCTAAAAAAGGTGTGAACTTGACGAAATTGCAAATCACTGATTTGAAGGTTGCTAGATCAGTAAAATTCTAAAGTTACATTGATTTATCAAAACCGGAATTAACTGAATCATGTTTAGAATCCAGTGATTCAATCCGGTGTTTAATAATTTCTCAGGAAATTTATATTTAATAGGCCTACGTTCTACAATGGCGTCGCAAGGTTTGCTCGGCATTCGATAGGTGGAGCCACAATAAACGCCTGTTCGATCGAATAGAAAAAGATCATATCAAATTTTTAAACTACCTAGGAGCCCGTGAGGCCGTGACTACTCTGCTCAGGGACCCGAGATTTCTCTCTACAGCCCTGGCAGGCAACTGGGCCTCCCACATTGTACTTGCCCGGGGGCCTCCCACTTTGTAAGACCCGCGCAGCCGTTAGGCCTAGTGCCAAAATTTCCCGGACTGCTTTACCAGGCCAGTCCAACTCTGCACACGACAGAAAATTCATCTCGCCCGACCATCGAGCCAAGCAGCAGCGCTAGTTATTATGTATTATTACGGAAAACAACTAGAACAGGAGACAGGCCTTGCTTATCTAGGATCAGCAATCACAGAATACGCGGAATCGACGGAATGTGAAACCGAAATTTGTGCCAGATTGGGTAAAGGCCAGGCGGTCAACAAAGCACTACAGAATCTATGGAAAAGCCACGACATATATCGATAGCCACAAAGATCAAA
The DNA here is from genome assembly GCA_018105865.1 of Metaphire vulgaris. Classification (NCBI taxonomy): domain Eukaryota; kingdom Metazoa; phylum Annelida; class Clitellata; order Crassiclitellata; family Megascolecidae; genus Metaphire; species Metaphire vulgaris. The sequence goes on from CM030844.1 coordinate 12,692,107, forward strand.
TTCTATGGAAAACTCTAGTTTGGCCGATGGCAACATGAGAATGTGAGACACGGACTTTGAAAAATAGAGACGAAGCAAAGATCGAGGCGTTCATGGTGAAAGGATTAAGACAGAATCTGCATATTAGGCTATATCCTGGACAGAGAAAAGAACTAACGAATGGGTATTAGAAAAGGGAGGTGTTACAAGAGAATTTTTGGAGTCTATCAAAAGAAGAAAACTGTCGTACTTTCAGAGGCGCATTTACATTTAGGAGGCCCGGTGCAAATATTTCCATGGAGGCCCCGGCGCCATCGCAGTCACTTAAAGATAGTTTTTATTCTAGGCCTTTTGGGAGGATTCCCCCAAAATGAAAAAATCCCCACCCCCAAAAAAATTATGTTGCATGGGGAGATGGAAATTCTCCTCCCCCCAATAAAGTGTGGCGACGGGGAATTTTTTATTTTTTTGGAGAGGGGAAAAATAAGGAAGCTTGTCACAGAGCGTTTAAGAATGGAAAAACGGGCAGATGACCTTTTTTTGTTTTTTTGCTCCTCAAGACTTTTGAGATGTCAAACCTTGTCCCTCCTCCTAGGCTAGGGGTATGCCTACCCCTAGGGGTACCCCTACCTCTAAGGGTACGCCTAACCCTAGGGGTACCCTTACCCCTAGGGGTTTGCCTACCCCTAGGGGTACCTCTACCTCAAGGGGTACGCCTACCCCTAGGGACCTCTAGGGGTACGCCTACCCCTAGGGGTACCCTTACCTTTACGGGTATGCCTACACCTAGGGTTACCCCTACCTCTAGGGGTACCCCTACCCCTAGGAGTACCCCTAGAAGTACGCCTATCCCTAGTGGTACCCCTACCCCCTGGGGTACGCCTACCTCTAAGGGTACCCCTACCTCTCTGGGTACCCCACCCCTAGGGGTACCTTAGGGGTAGGCGTACCCCTAAAGGTATGCCTACCCTTAGGGGTACCCTTACCCCTAGGGGTATGGCTACCTCTAGGGGTACCCCTGCCCCTAAGGGGTACGCCTGCCCCCAGGGTTACCCCTACCCCAGAGGGTAGGGGGTAACCCTACCCTTTAGGGGCACGCCTACCTTAGGGGTAGGCGTACCTAAAGGTATGGCTAGCCCTAGAGGTACCCCTACCTGTAGGGGTACGCCTACCCTTAGGCGTACCCTTACCCCTAGGGGTATGCCTACACCTAGGGGTACCCCTACCTCTTGGGGTACCCTTACCCCTAGGGGTACGCCTACCCCTACCAAACACTACTAACGTCTAACAATACAACATTCATGTATATCTCCGAAAATAAATTGCTTTAAAGAAACTAATAATTACAGTAAGTCTTAAAAAATCATTATTAGAAAAGGGAGGCCCCTAAATTTGTATTTTGAAGGGAGGCCCGGTACAGATGCACCACCTGGTACCGTGGTAAATCCGCCTCTGCGTACTTTAGCCACATCATGAGAAAACAATTCGCCTGTTTGGAAAAGGAAATCATACGATGCACAACTGATGGGAAAAGAAAACAAGGCAAACCCAGGAGTAAAGTAAATGGACTGATAACATCATGCAATGGACAGGAAAGGCAATGGAAATGGCGAACCGAATGGCAGACAACAGAAAACAGTGGAGGAAGCTCATTCATGATGTGGTCTAACCTCGAAGCGAGGATGGCTGAAGACAAGACAAGACAACAGAACTAGACCCAAATCCAGACGACAAGAAAATTTGGGTCGGACCATTGTTGATAAGAAATGCCCGTAGAAAATTGCGTCTGACCTCTGCGAAAAGAACAGCATTCGGAACGCCACCTAGTGTCCGTTATATATTTGACTGTAGAACCTGCAGAGTGTTAAAGTAGGCATGTCAGTCACTCAGTGGATGGTCTCGATGCTGACGACAGCTTATCTCTCGTTGTACTCAGTCATCGTTGCAGCCGCTTATATGTTATCGGAATTGAATACTGGACTCTATTATTCGTTAGTTTCGCAGTTGCAATGCAATAAGGGACTTCTATAGCGCCTCTTATATTTCTACTCAGAGTCTCCAATTGCACACATGTCACGTGCTCATTAAGTCAGTCAATCGGTCAGTCAGTCACAAGCCATTCTTTATTCCTCCAGTCATTCGGTCATGCACGCAATCACCTGTTTTCCAATATCGCTCAAGCTTTTGACAGGCGCTCTTTTGCTATCTGATGCAACTCGTCTGAATAAGAAGCAGATAACGTCATTTAGCCGAGAGAGGGAGAGAAAGATGCAGAGAAAGATAGAGTGAGGCAGACAGAAAGACAGAAAGACAGAGAAAGAAACAGACGGAGACAGAGACAAAGAGGGACAGACAGACAAAGACAGACACAGCCAGACAGACAGAGACTGACAGACAGAGACAGAGAGACAGAAACAGACAGAGACAGAGACAAAGAGGGACAGACAGACAAAGACAGACACAGGCAGACAGACAGACAGACAGACAGATACTGACAGACAGAGACAGAGAAGTGAAAGGGAGAAAGAGAAGAGCCTACAGCAGCACTGCAATTAGGAACCATCGAACCAGTTCTGTCCACTTAGGTTCCAATTGTCAGTCCATTTGACTGTCAATTCATCCACTTCAGCATTCTCATGGCCTCGTCATCCATTCAACCAACCAGCAACCAGCCATACGTCCCCATCTATCATCCATCCATTCGTCCGTCCATCCGTCTATCCGTTTACATCCATTCGTCTATTCATTTTCATTTTCTTTATACACTGTAAATTGCATCTGTAGCGTTTGCGAAAAGCAAGAAAACAAAAACAAATAAACGTGCTTATAGGCCTACAACACACACACACACACACACACACACACACACACACACACACACACACACACACACATATATATATATATATATATATATATATATATATATATATATATAGAGAGAGAGAGAGAGAGAGAGAGAGAGATGTCAAGACGATTGAATGGACATAGATTGCTAAATTCCTTGACGAGATTTCGCTCTTTGTTCTGTGGTCGTCGTTTGATATTCTCGTCACTTCGCCACCTAGCGACGCCTTCGTTCATTCACCTCCGATCCAGAGGGCAGAGGCATGCTTTCATTTCGAATTGACTGGGAAATAAATCCGGAGACAGGTCCTCCTTTTACCCCATCATAAAACAACTGTCACTGAACTGGCGACTGAGTCTCCCCCCATCGACTTCTCACTCGACCCGTTTGACCATTGTCCGGGTTCACATCGACCCGTTCTGACCGATGGATGTTCGATCCATTCCACCATCTTCGGCGTTCTGCGGTTAGACAGATCGTCGGACTGTTATCCTAGATAAGCTTAACTTTTCTGTCTCTGCGATGTTCACGTGACATATGTTTAGTAGCCATTGCTGTTTTCATGCTCTATATATATATATATATATATATATATATATATATATATATATATATATATATATATATAAAACATCACAGATCACGTGCTCATATTTATTAGTTGCTTTTATATTTTTATATTTTAAGGTGTAATACTTTTTAAACCTAGCTACGAATAGGCCTATAATTGCGAGTACAATTCTGTGTTTATTCTGACCAGTTTTACTGTAAGTACTGTAGGTGATGGTTCCTACGGACAAAAGGATCAAAATCACTATCATATGTCATGGACAACCTCTTGAACAGGTGGAAACCTTCCGTTACCTTGGTTCAATAATTGCAGCGGACAGTGACTGCAGCTCCGAAATAAGTGCAAGACTGGGCATGCATGGGGCATTCGACCATTAAGGCACTCACAGGCCATATGCAAGGATCCATGGGCGCCCACAGATATTTTTCAGGAGAGGCAAAAGACATTTTACCCCAATGATCAGGGCCGCCATTATTTTAGCGAGAGTTGTTTCAGATTTCATTGTGAAATATTGGTATTTGCATTTTCCAGGGGAGGGGCAAGTGCCCCCTCTTGCCCTAAAATGCGGGGGGCGCCCGTGGAAGGCTCAGTCTGCACATTATAATAGAGAAACGCCTGACGGAGGCACTGGTCTGGGGTCTGGCCCATTGCAGCGTATGGAGCTGAAGCTTCGACGGCGAAGAAGAAGGCAGACTAGAAAAGAATCGCTGCTTTTGAGATGACAGCTTTCAGAATTCTGATTGATGTCCATCAGCTGAAAAGAACGCAGAACAAATGCCTCAATTATAGAAGAACTTGGAGAGATAGGCGTCTGTACTCAGTTATCCAACATCTTCTTTCTTTCCTTCCGTCGTTCCCTATTAGTTGGACGATGGGTCTGAACGAGTTCCTTCCACTTCTGTCTGTCTCCTGCTGCTCTGGTCATTTGGATGAAGTTCATTTGCATTTCTTCTGCGTCCTCTTTTAATTTTTCTATCCATGTTTTTCTTGGCCTTCCTTTTATCCTGTTCCATTCAACATAGTTGTATAGTGCTTTCTTTGGTCGTCTTCCTTTCTTCGTTCTTTCAATTAAATATCTAATTGCCCTGTTTGGTTCAGAGTTCTTGCATTCCATGTTCTTACATAGAAAACTGAAATACTTTTGTCACATAGTACCAGTGTTTAATCTAGGCCGTTTCGGGGGAAAATTGCCCCTTAACCCCCCTCCCCGGAAATTTCAAATACCCCTCGGAAATTTTGGCATACTACATGGACTAACAGCAGCTCCCTAGCAGAATTCCCCCCCCGGCTTTGTCAATTCCCCCCGGCTTTTTCAGTTTCCCCCGGAGTCCAGGAGTCTAGATTAAAGACTGCATAGTACGAGAAGACAACCTATATACGACGATACTGCATGGCAGAATTAACGGCAGGTTTCGTAGAGAGGACGGCCTCGTAGACGATGGACGGATGATATTGTGGAATGGACAAGACAACCAATTATCAATTGCATCAGAACGGCAAAAGACAGAGAGACGTGCGGAGAACTCTGTCGTCGACCTGCATGGCCTCCGACCCTCAGTAATGCAGATGGACGACCATATACCATACCATGCCATGCATAATTCACTGGGCAAAATTCGAATTTGCGATGAGCACCTGCAATTTTTCTCACGGATGAATTTACAACTATAAGCTCTGACATTTTTGCCGCTGGCCAAAAAGACTAAAACTGCCCTCGGTGCCTCTTATTACGCTAGCCTTTGATGTCTGAGAGCTTCTTTCTCTTACGTTTCAGTAACGTTAATTTGATTGGAATACTGCGTGGGACTAAAGACTGTCTCCGGTGATCGTATAATGGCGATCACGTTGAGATCAAAGCCGGTGACCGAATGAGCCGATGACATGCGTGCTCCGAGCTGCACAGTACGATCTCAGGACATTTGAATACACGGTGACCGCAGCAACAGTCTCCTCTCTTCCATCTCAGTTCGAATGATCTTCGCTGAATGATGATCGCTCGTCACTTCAAAGCTGTCGAGCGAATACGTACAGTACTACGACTGTATACGCTACGTAGCGTGCAAAGACGTTTTTTCTACACTTGTATATCTTGCTCATCACACCCCTTGATTCGCCGGACATTAGGAGGGAAGCATCAAAGACGGTGTCATCCGTCGTCTCTTCTTCGGCTCACTGTCAAACTAGCACTCAACATGCTGCTCCGGGGATAATGATCCATCCGCTTGCATTTGAACTCATGATCTTCCTTCCGTTCGGATTCTAATACTGGAGTGCAATTAACTTTTGCCTAGAAGGGCGCTTTGATCTTCGGCGGATGAATTTGGAGCGCCATCTTTTGTCTGTTGATACCTTGGCGAAAAAGTTGTGCCATTCTGGTGCTATAAAAACGCTTATTAGCTCTCGTTTTAATTATACCATTATTATTGTCTTTGTTATTATTACCTTTATTATTATTATTATTATTATTATTATTATTATTATTATTATTATTATTAGTAGTAGTAGTAGTAGTAGTAGTAGTAGTAGTAGTTGTAGTAGTAGTAGCAGTAGTAGTAGTAGTAGTAGTAGTAGTAGTAGTAGCAGTAGTAGCAGCAGTAGTGCAGCAGTAGTAGTAGTAGTAGTAGTAGTAGTAGTAGTAGTAGTAGTAGTAGTAGTAGTAGTAGTAGTAGTAGTAGTAGTAGTAGTAATAATAATAGTAGTAGTAGTAGTATATTTTATCATCTACTAAAATCGAGGAGCTCAAGACGTGATTTCAGCTGTTAACGACTTTCAGTTCCTCGAAAGACTTCTAGCTTACAATATCTGCTGATGAAGATCTTTTCATAAGACGACAAACAGTTGTTTGTATTCACACCAGTCATCGAACAGGTTAATTAACTGTCTGACATTGTAAACATCAGCTCAGATGGACCGAATGATATACAAGACTCGTGGACCCTACTCTATATGACCCTTTTCAGTTTATCGCACGATTGTTCCATGTAAAGCGCTCTTGGCTTTTGTCCTCGCTATGTTCTTACCGCGAATAGAAAAGAATAGAATAGAAAAAAGAGACGCCTGGCATGATCAGAGAAAGTGGCTCCAATAACAAAATAATGAAAAGAATCTTCACTGATTGACGGCAGATGCACGATTCGAAATGTAGCAAAACGTCCAATCAGTGTTTTTTACAGACTCAAGGCTTTGGGGGGCGGGGGTAAGTGACTTGGCTGGAGCCTGGAGGGAAAGAGACACAGGTCAATGCCAAAATTTTCTCTTATCAGGCCTGTACAAAACACTGCGTCCAGTGGCGTAGCGTGACTTTTGGGGGCCCGGGGGGCATCTTTGTCATGGGGGCCCCAAAGTTTCAAAGTTTCGGGCTGACGAACAAAAAAAAAAGAAAAAAAAGGTCATCACCTTCTTTTTCACCCTGACGACCAAAAAAAAAAAAGGTCGTCAGCACGTTCATTTTTATAGTTAGGGCTCTTAGGGTTAAGAAGTGTTAGGGTTAACCCTAACCTAACCCTAGCTTAGACCCCTCTTTGGGGCCCCCGCCCGGGGCCCGGGGCAGTCAACAAAGTGCCCCCGCCCCCACGTTACGCCACTGACTGCGTCCAATAATATTCCCTCGGAAGACGTTGATCTCGATGCTTGGGAATCTGTGGGCCTCTCTGCTTCGATATTTCAGCATTTCGGCCTATTTAGTATTCTAGTCTTTCGTGCATCTTTAAGCAAATCCATAATTAAAGCCTTCTCCTTCTCTAAGCACTGATGTTGTCGACTCAACTGTTAACACTTATATCATCGAATGGCATGAGGTTGACCGGCTTACATCTGACAATGCGTTGAAAGTCCCAGTGACTCCAGGGTTCACAGCTCAATCTGTATGTCTGTCTCTGTGACTCTGTCTATCTCTCAGTCTGCTTGTCTGTCTCTGTTTGTCTCTGTCTGTCTGTTTGTCTGTCTGTTTGCCTGTCTTTGTCTGTCTGTCTCTGTTCAACTGTTGCTCTCTCTCTCTCTCTCTCTCTCTCTCTCTCTCTCTCTCAATCCTCTCTCTCAATCCTCTCTCTCAATCCTCTCTCTCTCTCTCTCTCTCTCTCTCTCTCTCTCTCTCTCTCTCTCTCTCTCTCTCTCTCTCTCTCTCTCTCTCTCTGGACGTTTTTGCCGTAACTGTGCCGAATCTTGTCTGGTGGTGGCAAACCGCTTGTCAGTTCTAAATACATACTGCTGCCCTCCACTGACTGACAGCCTTGCATAATGAGGCTTGAATGGTCGGGTGAATGAATAGCGCCGTTCCTTTGTGTTAACATGATTGATTCGGATGCTGTTTGCCGCTAGTTTCGCCGTCATCCATAAAAAAGAGAGATTGACGAGATTACTTTTGTCGAGTGCACCATCAGATAGGGATTCGGAGAAACTGAAAACGAAAAGAAAGACTTCGCCATCAAGTGTAGAGAAGAGAAAGGGGAGAAAGAGGTAGGGTGATAAGGAGAGGGGACGAGAGAGAGAGAAGGGGAGGTGAGACAGTGAATCATTGGTGGGTGAATTATTTTTATTTCTTTTGCTTTATTGCTATTTTGGTTTTTGGTCGCTGAGAAACGGCGAAGGAAAGTTTACTCTGGTTTCCAATTTAGAAGATTTGAAACACGAGAAAACCGCTGAGGAATAGAATATTCGCCAAAGGAAATATCGAATCAATACTCCAGTTGCAGACAGATTATAGGAGACACAATCAAAGTCAACAAAGAAATGATCTGATATAGCGCAAAAAGTCAAACTCTGAAGGCTCGAATTCACTCGCTCCGTTGCAATTGTTTCTGTCTGTATTCTTTTCTGCTGATTCTTTTTTCCTGCTTATTCTCTTCTGACTATTTTGTTCTGATTGTTTTCTGCTTGTCGAGAGTCTATAGACCCTACTGTATATTGAGCGTCTTTAATTAATTTATTCGACACAGTGTAGAATGAATGGAAGCACAACAAATAATTCGACCGGATCAAAACATTTGCATCAATATCAATATATCAACATCGACATCAATATATCAATATATCAATATCAATATCAATATATCAATATCATTATTTCAATATCAAAATCAAAATATCAATATTCAATTTATGTAAAGTGCTCTTGCTTTTGGCATCAAGCTATAGAAATTGTCGAGATAATAATAATAATAATAATAATAATAATAATAATAATAATAATAATAATAATAATAATAATAGTAATACGTATAAACATGTATTTATAGTTCCATATACATATATATTTATACATGTATATTTATACAAATCAGATCTTCATTTTCAAGAGAATACGAAGCCTATGGTGTTGTAATAGCTAAACAGACCTACTGACCTTAACTCTTTCTAGTTAATTGGGAGACAGTGGCGTAGCCAGGATTTCCGAAAGGGGAGTTTTTGGTTTTTGGGTTTTCGTCGTGACCAACTTAGAAAAAATCTCGACAAACAGAAAAAACGTAATCCGCTTCTTTCCTCCCTCTTTTCCTCTTTTATTCTTTCTCCAGATCCTGACAAACAAAAAAAGGTCGGCAACGTACAACATACCAGCCAAGGGGGTTTCCATCCCAAAATCGCGTCCAAAAATAAAAAATGCATGGAAACACGTTATAAAATTTTCTTCGTCGGCAGCCAAGGGGGGTTTAACCCACAAACCACCCCTTGGCTACGCCACTGTTGAGAGATATTATAGTTAAGGTCTCGGTGGCTGACTTAAGATGGAATGCCTGATGCGGTCACAATTCCTCTGTCTTGCCGTGAACAGTGTTGTATACAGACCTGTTAGGAGGGAAGATCCCCCCCCCAAAAAAAACTCAAAATTACCCCCCAAAATCCCAGCACTTACACAAATTTTGCATTGAACTGTGTCTTTTCCCCTCCAACCAAGTCGACCCCCCTCCGAAAGCCTCAATTTCCCCCCTAAGGCCTGGAGTCTGGATAAAACACTGGCCGTGAAGACAGACGCACGCATACTCCGTCATCCCAAGCGAACCAACGTCGTCGTCGTCGTCACGAGGCAACACGACAGAGCATCCGACATCATTCCCTCTGATACCAGATTACGTGACATCGGTCGACCAAACGACAGCAGCACCGCCGATCGGCGCCAGAATGACAACAGTCGAATGAACTCCATCAAAATGTCCTTCCGAGCACGTAAATTACAGTAGATAACGAATCGAATGAAGGTACTCCGGCTATTTCTGGCCCGGTCGACTCCTCAGCAGTCATCGGGTGCATAAATCGATCGATAGAAATGGGGCGAGAAAAGGGAAAGGGCTGGCAACCGTCCTCGTTCTGCCGATGCCGTGAAAATCGAAGGCGATCTTGTTAAATCAGTGGAACCAGGATTTATCCAAAGATCTTAGATTACTTCGTTATTTTATTACCTTTGCATTTTATGACCATACAGTTTGTCAATCGCTTGAAATAAATAGAGATAATTATAAAACATAACATAGAGATATAAAATATAATATAGAGATATAAAACATAAATAGAGACATGAAACATAAATAGAGATATAAAACATAAAATAGAGATACAAAACATAACATAGAGATATAAAACATAAAATATAGATATAAAACATAAAACAGAGATATAAAACATAACATAGAGATATAAAACATTCGCAACAAGATACTTTTCTATTTCTTGGTGTGTTTTAAGCGACAGACTGTCTAGCATAAACGAACGAGATTCCTCTAAGAAAAAGTCGAGAGAACAAGAGGAAATTGTTTTGAACCTTCGTCAAGTAGACAATTTATCAGCGCTTATGTCGCAATAGTTTAGTGTTTACTCTGATTGATAATACTCTTTGCTGAGCTTTCGACAAGAATTATTATCATTTGCAAATAAGTAAATAAGTAAATGAGTAAATATGGCCATTGGCAGTGGCTTTGATTGAATCGTTTTCCAATTCTTCCGCGTCCACGTAAAACGGAGCAAATAACTTTAGAATATATTCGTGGATCGGCAAAATTCGTCGAATGAGACGTGATCTTCGCGGCGATTGGTTCAAGAATTCGTAGTTGGCAAGCGAGCGACCATCTTTTCACTCGACCACAACGATCATAGCTTCAGCGAGCATTACAAGCTGGCTCAGAGATGGCCATGGGCTGGGTTAACCCATGGGTTGGGTTAGGTTGGATAAAATTTTCCATATTTAGCCTATTGGGGCTTTTGTTTGGTTGGGTCGGAAAATAAGTCCTGGTTTAAGAAATTGCAATGTATTACGGTGGGTTGGGTTGAGTTGGGTCAGGTAACCCTATTGCGGCATGGGTTCGGTTGGACTTGAGATTTGATGGGCTGGGTTGTGTTCTAAAACATGGACTCATTCATTGCCTTCTCTGGACTGACTAGCTTCAGCATTTGAATGCCATGTTGACTTTGCCAAAGCATTTTCATTCAACAAGATTTGCTGATTCATCTTTATGTATCTAGAAACAACACTGGAATTAGTAAAGACTATAGAAGTAATTTCGGCTCCCGTCTCCAAAATCAGGAACTCTTTTCCTCTGCCTTTTAGACCTTCCAAAGAGCTAGGTGCTTTCAGATCTCGACTTGAAACACATCTCTTCCACCTGACACTTCCTCTATGGCCGGGTCTGTCTCCCCGTTCTCAACTCTGATCTCTGGAATGACTTGGTTCATCAATTATGAATGGTTTTGGAGCAAGCACCATGCATCGACTGATGTTTTTTGAGTATCATATTAGGCGCCATAAAAGTACATCATCGTCATAATTATTCTTTATCGGTTTATATTGGCTTTAGCCTCAGTTGGTTCGAATGCAAACGTGCTCACGCAACGCAGCAACGAACCTCACTCTTGTTATAAGAACGCAAGTTCTCTCTCCACTTGCATTGATGCAGAAAATAATTAATGAATAATCCAAATGCGTTTTCTGCCAGGCCTGTGGCTAGGACGTGCTGGTTCCCTCCGTAGAATAAATGAATATTCTGGCCTCCAAGAACGGGGGCTGCATGTGGGACACGCAGTTGCAAATACAAAAAAAGTTATCCGTTGGGTAGGTTCCTGCAGCCTCCTTCCCCTCCCCCCACCCGCAGTTTTGCAGATTTTGCGGGTGTCGGTGGCTAAGGCGATTAGGTCGATCAGCACGTCACGAGCGATTAAAAATCACACGCCAGAATTCCAAACACGGAATCATCTTCATTTAATTCTGAAAGTCGCATTCATCAAGAGCTCCTATATCTGGAACGAAATTCATCTCCCGAAGCGAGTGATTTGAATTACTTGAGTGTCTGAATGCCTTTTCTTCTGCTATCATTCGTAAAAAATGGCATTTGAACATTTTTTAGATAAAAACGATACCAAACCTCTTTCCGTTGTCCTCTTCATCCACGGAGAGTCCTACGAAATGGGAACCGGAAATGCCTACGACGGAAGCGTCATGGCCGCCTTTGGTCACGTGATCGTCATAACAATGAACTACAGACTAGGAATTCTGGGTAAATTCCCGTTGCAATATGTAGAGACATGGCTTCCGCACCCCTCCCCAAAAAAGACATCTGAAACTTACATTTTTGAAACTTTGCCTCGACAAATTCGAAGCTGTACAGAGAAAAATTTCTGAAATCTCCTCAAGACGCTATTTCTATGTACGTAATAGGAAACCACAGCTTAGCTCGACCGTGGTCTATTTGAACGGATTTCCGGGGAATCCCCTTCCTTCACTGGTAGAGGACAAAAGTATTGTTTTCTTGCAGTTCCGCTCTTCCACAAGAATTCAAACATTCTGTGGTTCTACCACCACTGAATTTTCAAAAAATCGCCCACTGCATAATCTATATATTTGTTTATTATTATTATTATTATTATTATTATTATTATTATTATTATTATTATTATTATTATTATTAAGACAATTTATAGAGCGCAGTAAGCATAGTGAAGACTAAAGTCAAAAGCGCTTAACAATGAACATTATAGGATACATTAATGTTTATGTTTTGCACTGTCCACCCCATTATGCTGGTTGTTATCGCTGAGACGACATTTGGTCTTCTATAGGGTTCCTTAGTCTGGACGATAGCAGCGCTCCGGGGAACTACGCCTTGCTGGACCTGGTCGCCGGACTTCGCTGGATCCGGGAGAACATCCGCGCGTTCGGAGGAAATCCGGACGAAGTGTGTCTCATGGGACACGGTCACGGAGCGTCGATGGTCCATCTGCTGATGATTTCGCCAGTTACGAAAGGTCCGAGTAAAACTTTAAAACCAACAGAAAATTCATTCTCGTCTCTATTATCCAGGGGCGTACCCAGGAATTTGATTTGAGGGTATAATGTGATTGGGGGGGGGGGGGTAAAATCTTAAAAACTTTGATAATCTTAAAAAACGCATTAAAATGTTTAAGGTTGTCTGATTTTGGGGGGGTTATATATACCGATATACTCCCTCCGTCGTTACGCCCCTGCTATTATCATCGAAATTGCTAAAATCCATTCGCTATTGTTGTTGTTGTTGTTGTTGTTATTATTATTATTATTATTATTATTATTATTATTATTATTATAAATGTAAATTTGTATATCGCTATGTGCCTGGCGAAGGCCATAGTCAAGAGCGTTTCACAGAAGCCTCTGATACGAAATGCTAAAAAGATGCGTCTTGAGTTTCATTGCAAATTTTTCGGGAGTGGTCTCACTAGTTATTTCCACGGAGAGGGAGTTCCAAAGTCTAGGCACAGTCTAGGTTCCCCCTCGAAACAGAGCTATCCCCGATATATATATATATATATATATATATATATATATATATATATATTGTAATCAGTGTTAGAGAATTCAGTGAGTCCGATCTTAAAATTAAGTAAAATCTTTTGTGAATTTTACATTTGATTTAAAATTCAGTAACTCTAGTAACTTTGTTCGTGAAGCTTTGGGATGATTAATTGAATTTTAACTCAAACAGCAAGTGAATTAAGTAAGTAAGTAAGTAAGTAAGACGAAATTTCTATAACGAATGATTGAAATCGTGCAGCTGTGATTAAATAAACCAAATAACAGACATAAAGGCAACCTAGTGCTGCCACGGCTGATTGCTGAAGCCTACAAGGTGACATTGCACCAGTTTCAAAATACAATGGATCATTAATTTTGACTTCGTTGAGTTATTGAAGAAGTCAATTTCTACCCAAAAAATGTTGACATTCCTTTAAATTGTGTGGAACCGAATTTTCGGTTCATTTTTAAAATTAATGTAATTCACTTTTTTCAAAAAGTTAAATTGTATAATATTTGGATTATTTAACATTGGCCTTAATTGCTAATAAAGTAGTACTTTGTACAGTAAAGTTTACCGTAACCTTTAACCCTATTGTCATGCTAACATGCATCCATCCATCCAACGCAGTCTATCCTAAAAAGCTTGATAAAAGATACATCATTATGGGATATTGCATATCCAGTGTTTATTCTAGCCACCTTGACATTGGGGGGGAGTTTGAAATGTTTGGGGGGGACAAGATTTGTCTCTCCACGCTTTTTTTGGGAGGGGGAGAAAAATTTTCATCCCCCAAACCAACATATACAATTTGTTTGGGGGGATTTTAAAACTTGGGGGGAATCCCCCCCCAAAAAGGCCTAGAATAAACACTGTGCATATTCATGCAGTATGTACGTAAGATGGCGCATCGCTAATTCGCTATAATAAGGCGCTATAGAAGATTTTCATTCGCCTCGTTTCCTCTAAGTTGATTGTAAATTCAGTGGGAGGCAATCGACGACCTAAGCAATCAATTCTACTTCGGTTGCGAAGTGCAGCAGCACTCCGTTGCTTCGTGAATTATGCATGGCATGGCTGAGCCACTCCGTAGTCTCATCTGCAACGAACGCCATAAAGGAATTCTTCTCACTCTTCTTTTGCCTTTAATTGAAATTAATGAAGTGATAAATTTAAATCGTTTATTACCCTCACAATACCAGCTCCTCTTCATTTGATTCAATAATAATAATAATAATAATAATAATAATAATAATAATAATAATAATAATAATAATAATGTCCGATATTATATTCTTTGGAAGGAACCAGTGAGTGCCGTTTCGGTTGGTTTTATTGGCGGTGAAGTTTTCATACACTATTACTACTACTACTACTACTACTACTACTACTACTACTACTACTACTACTACTACTACTACTACTACTACTACTACTACTACTACTACTACTACTACTACTACTACTACTACTACTACTACTACTACTACTACTACTACTACTACTACTACTACTACTACCAAAGCGCGATTTGTAGGAGAATCTTCCCCACTGCCCAACTGCATCCCCCCTACTGCTAAATCTCCCACCACTACATCCCCCCACTGCTATATTTCCCAACAACTACATCCCCCCAAGCTCGACATATCCCCCCACTGCTCCAGGTCACAAATCGCACCCTGACTACTACTACTACTACTACTACTACTACTACTACTACTACTACTACTACTACTACTACTACTACTACTACTACTACTACTACTACTATACTACTACTACTACTGTACAACTACTACTACTACTACTACTACTATTACTACTACTACTACTGCTAATAATTACTAATAGCAACATGATGTTGTTGATGATGGTGATGGTGATGATGATGGCACTGAAAAATGAAAATACCTGAGGACCTCTTAATTAATCACCTCTCTGCCTTTTCTTCACTCTAATGAATTAATTTCCAGGTCGTGACCTTTTCCAGCGAGCGATAATGCACAGCGGAAGTGCTCTGGCGTCCTGGTCCATATCCAACGAACCTCTGCGATACGTCGATCTCATCTCCCGGAGAACCAACTGCAGCCTTCCTTCGTCGCCGGCGACCGCCGACCGTCGGCCTTTCCTCCAGTGCCTCAGACAGCTCCCGGCCGCCGATCTCGTCCGGCTGCTGGACGACGACGACAACAGCGTCCGGTCGCCGAAGTATCGGTCGGCGTTCGGTCCGACGATCGACCAGCGCATCGTCCTCCCGTCCGACGTCCGGTCGATGATGGCGAAGCTGTCCGAGTCCGTCTTCGCCCGGACGCGGCTCCTCGTCGGCTTCACGCGCTTCGAGGGACTCGGCTACGTCACCCAGGACGACCTGGATCACGGGATCGGCGCCGATCGGACGGCGAAGATGGTACGGACGTTCGTGCAGAACGTCTTCGCCTACCATCGCCAGAACATACTCGACGTCCTGACGCATCAGTACACCGACTGGGAGCGACCGGTCCGCGATCCCGGCTCGGACCGGGACGGTCTCGTCGAGCTGCTCGGCGACTCGCTGGTGGCGGCGCCCGTCGTCGAGGTGGCGCAGTACCACGCGCTGCACGGTACGGCGACGTACCTGTTCGTCTTCAACGTACCGCCGAGACTCGACGCCCAGCCTCGGTGGGCGAGCGGAGCGCCCGGTGACGACGTCGCCTACGCCTTCGGGGCTCCGGTCGCCCTGGACGGGGTCGACCCGTTTCCGACGACCTACACCCGATCGGACAGACTGCTCACCGAATCGGTACTCAAGTACTGGACCAACTTCATCAAGACCGGGTACGAACAGAGATGGCCAGCCATGGGTTGGGTTGGGTCAGATTTTACCATATTTATGGTGGTTTGGTTGAGGTAGAACATAGATCATGGTTTCAGAAATTACATCATATTACGGTGGACTGGGTTGGGTCAAGTAGCCCTATTGCTGGCATTGGTTGGGTTGGGTTGGGTTGGAGACTGACATTTCTGGGTACGAATATGCCATTAACTTCACAGTACAACTTCTAACGGTAGAGGGCGCAGTTTTCCGTTTAAATATGTGAGGCAATATGAGCCAAATTTTCGAAATATATGTTGTTAAAGCGATGTAGTTTACTGTAAATAATAGAATATTTATATATCTCCTATTGTGAATAATCGCTCAGAAGCGCTTCCGCTGCAATTACTGCGTATTGACAAAGAGATGAGCTTAAAGTCATTTCAAAGAGAGGATCGTGTAAAAAGACACGGCATGGACAGTGGACACGTCAATAGGATGGATAAAAGGAAGCTATCTCTCATAATACACTCTACACTCTAACACAAGGAAATGGAGTCGGAGAAAGACCCCGGGAAAAGTGGACGAACAACATCGGAGAGGACGTCGACTCGAAAGAAATGTCGGTCACAGAAGGAAGAAGATCGACAGAAGACCGGACTTCCTGGAAGTGTTTTGTGTCTAGCTATTGCCGCTAAAGAGTTGGCAGAGAGCACGATGATGATGCTGATGATGATGGTAAAATTAGATAAAATGTTTCGCTAATTGGCACCACTTTATTTCCAGGTCATTCTGCGCACCCCCCCCCCCCCAATTCCTTCAAGTAAACCCAAGTGGTACTCGTACCCAAGTGGTATGAGTGCTCCCGGTTAAGAATCCTTGCACTAAGCTAACAACACAAGGAAAGTAAAACAAACGCGTGATATAGAATATACACTGTTTTAACCCTTTTCCAACCGATCGGCACTTAGGAAATCCAACGCTTTGATATCTGATACGATTGTATCTTATAATTATCTATGCGACGATTTGACAAATACAAGCCACATCAACGGCGTTGCTTTCTGTCCATTTATAGCGTTGCGCACACATTACAATCTCACACGGCGGTGCGACATGTAATAAGTATGTCAAATTCAGCGACGTCATTTGTGAGGGGGCAGGAGTGTCGTGCCCTCCAAGGAAATGAAGAAATAATGTGTTAAATAAATAAATATGAAATTTATTTTAAAAATTGACAAAAATTTGCAAAAATTTGGCCAAAATTTGGCCAAAATTGTCAAAAATTTGCAAAAACTTACATCTAGCCAGGCTAGCCTATTAAAGTTTTTTTTAGTATCTTGCCCACACGACAAATGTGAAATGAAGCTGGTTCAGTTGCGTTTTTCGTAATCACACGTCATCCTATTTCGAATAGAGACCACGCGATGTTAATACTATATTATACCATATTATGCAAAATTTCTGTGCGTTGTGCTTCTAATATTCATCAAAGTGATTTTCATTTGCCAAAAAGGGATCCAAACATCGACGACGATTCAACCTCTCAAGGTGCCTCACAAAGAAGTCGAACGAAGCTCTCGGATCCTCCTTGGCCGGTGTACACCTTCAACAAGCAGGAATATTTGGCATTCGGTATAGAGTGGCCTTTGTTGTGTATTAGTTTTGTACCGTTGTACGTCTATAGTGGGCCTGTTGAGACGTTCATTGACTTGTGGTAACGCTTAATTTTCATCCAAAATCATCGTGCTACCTTCTGTTCTTGAATTACCGTCGATATGAAAGGTTGGGTTCGAAGTAAACTATATAGTGTAGTTAGTGTCTTACTCGGGTTCGATTCCGGGGACTCACATGTTCACAGGCGCGGAGTGGGCACTAATATATTGTCTGCTTTACGGCATCATTATTAAAGCGGACCTTTAACATCATCTTCCGTTCCTCGCTGACGTGTCAATGTTGGCAGTTTTCTTGTGAAGGGCCGCTTCTTAAGGACTCGGCACCGGATTTCGTCACGGCATCGAGTTCTTTCTTTCATCAGGGTAGATTTTCGACATCGCTGCCTTCTGACCTTCACTGACATGTCAGCGCTGTCAAAGCGCTTTTGATTTTGGCTTTCAGCTATGTTACAGCGCTAGGCCTATATAAAAAACGTCTTGGATACATGATATCATAATATATCAATATATTGGATTTTTCTAAGGCGCACGTCGGCGGCATCTGCTTTGAACGTTTATCGTCTGGTTTCTTGGGGTTTAGAACGGTTTGATTGTTGCTGCTGTAGAAAAGAGATCGTCGACGGATCGAAGCGTCGACGAAGGTGAGCAGCAGCAGCAGAAGGCGCTTTCTCGCATGCGGTGTCTGTCGTCTGCCTAGCGTTGCGTCGTTATTCGCTAGATGTCTCTTCCATGCTGCGTAGAGCAGACGACCTTTGTTCTTAGACAGCGATTGATCGATCGATCGATCCGAGCGACTTCGTTGGAATTCAATCGAACGGACGTCACACCGGAAGAAATTTCCAACTGCTCGGGTCCTGTTTCCCCGGTTACCCTCTGCCCGTTCACAGCACTCTACGCTCTGTCTCTGTCTGTCTGTCTGTCTCTCTCTGTCTCTCTCTCTGTCTCTCTCTGTCTCTCTCTCTCTCTTTCTCTTTCTCGCACTCCCTGTGTGTCTCTGTCTCTTTATCTCTCTCTGTGTGTCTCTGTATGTCTCTGTCTCTGTATCTCTGTGTGTGTGTCTTTGTCCGTACTCTCTCTGTCTCTCTCTCTCTCTCTCTCTCTCTCTCTCTCTCTCTCTCTCTCACTCCCTGTGTGTCTCTGTCTCTTTATCTCTCTCTCTCTCTCTATCTCTGGCTCTGTTTCTGTCTGTCTTTCTCTCTGTCTCTCTGTCTCTCTGTCTCTGTCTCTGTCTCTGTCTCTCTCTCTCTCTGTCTCTCTGTCTCTCTCTCTCTCTCTCTCTCTCTCTCTCTCTCTCTCTCTCTCTCAAACATGACCACGACATTCCCATAATTGATTTAGCGCCATTTGAAATGTCGCGGGAATTACGTCTGACAAACCGCTGTATTGCTTCATTCCGCTCAGTTCATTTGGTTCTGTTGAACACGAACGATCCAGATAGATTATTTATTTTTTTATTCTGCAATTCCATCTGTCAGGTTCGTAGTCACTAGATTCGATCATTCGATCAATATATCGATCGATCGATCAATCAATGAGTCAGTCATCCAATCAACCAATCCATCAGTTCATTCACCCATTTGTCAATCCATCCCTCCATCAATCAACTCACCCACCGACCAATGCTAAGACCATAAGGACATTATTTCGATAGTGCAGGACTTCTATAGCGCATTAATAATTGAAGCATAATTATAGATTAAACTTAATTGGGATAGTTCTGGTTTGTGAACTGGAGATTCTCCTGAAAAGGAGGCAGTAGGAGTTGTAGGTCAGTAGCAATAGTGTCGGCTGCTGTTGTAGTTGATGAACTATAATAATAATAATAATAATAATAATAATAATAATAATAATAATAATAATAATAATAATAATAATAATAACAATAATAATAATTTACGATTAATAATAGCTAGTTAGTAGTAGTGGAAGACCCAGGAGAGGAAGATGAATTAACCAACTTCATGGTACAGAGCCTGAGAGCGTCCGGGAGAGAGCAACTTCAAAGACCTCCCCACCCCTTGGTACACTTCCGAAGAACCCTTCGCGCCGATCTTTTGAAAGATTCTGATCACGAATAAAACAAATGTGTTAGCGACATGCAAAAATAACCCTACTAAACCACTTAAAACTCAACAGCCAGCTACATGTAAATATAATTCTTTCGTTGGACGTAGATTCTAGAAACCTCTCGAAAATGATTTCACGTAATCGCTCAGTTTGTTGAATCGGCGATTTTGTAATAAACCAGTTGCTTTAAAATGAATCAGTTAAAATAATTAATTAGACTACTTAAATTATTTTCATTTAAATTTGCTCTGCAGTTTGTCTCTGCGTGACTAACTTCAAACAGACTGAAAATTCTCATCAGTATGCAAGCAGGACCCTACTTACATATTCAGAATATGCTCACGTGATCACCTATTCTCGGTCTTAATATAGAGGCGAAGTTCCCAAGCTTAATTATGACAAATTCCAAACATGTTGCGAAATGATTATTAGAAAAGATTTTTCTATTTAGCATTTCACTAAATAAAGTCTTCGAGCTTTTGCGTTTTCAAACCCATGACCCACGTGACCGTCGACTATATTGACGACCCGTTTGACGCAAGATCCACTGATCCATTTGCATGTCCGCTTCTAGCCTTCATCACTCAGCCAATGGAGTGAGTCAACCTGGAGAAAGACGGAAAGTTGGATAATATTTTTTCTTGGTTTCTGCCCAGGTATCAAGTCAAGCATTCGACATCACTTCCGGGCTTCGAAGATGGCGCTCTGGATGGACCTCATACCACGACTGCACAAATCCGACGATCTCGACTCTCGCTTCCACCAGCTGGACAACTCTTCCGACCGGAATTCGTTCGAAGACGATGGAACACGAGACGTCGTCTTCCAACCGGAAGCGGCCGAACCTACCTCCTCCTCCCCCGGCGCCTCGGCCTCGACGGCCAGCGCCTGGTCCACCGTCGCCGCCGCAAAGCGCCCTCCTCCCAGCCCCTCTGCCGTTCGAAACAGAAGGACTACGACCGCCCAGCGCGTGGCCTTCGTGTCCCCGGCTGAACCCCAGACGGACGCCGCATGGGTCGAGACTGGAGTAGATCATCCAGAGCATTCGAACGCCTCCTCCTCCTCATCCTCCTCTCTTTGGTCGTTGAGAGTGACTGTTGGCATCGGATGTGCACTGCTCTTTCTCAATCTTCTCATCTTCGCCGCTCTCTGCTACCAGAAGGACCGCGTACGGCGCGAGATGCGCATGAACACCCGCTTTCTCGACCACCTGCTGCGCGGAAAGGCGGCGCAGGACGCGGCGGTGGAGCACGGCCAGCTGCACCACCAGCACCAGCACCACCGCCGCCACCACCGTGACATCTACAGCGTCGGTCCCATCGTTTCGACCGCCGACGTCGTCAACGCCGACGCAAGCGCGTCCGATTCTAACGGCGGAAATTCCATTCCGCATTCTATTTCCCTACATCATCATCATCAGCAGCAGCAGCAGCAGCATCGTAGAAGTCGTCATCAAACCGAAGCGGATTCGACACCGGAGATCGTCCGGACGGCCAAGAACCTGGATCCGAGCGAGAACCCGTACGCCCGGGTCCTGCCCCGTTGCTGCCTCGTCCCCCCGACGACGACGGCGACATGCCCCGCCGCCGCCGCCGCCGCCGCCGATCTCGCCGACTGCTGCGGCGACGGCGGTCTCCCGCTCAAATACCTGCCGTCGTCCGAGCACGGAACGCCTCTGCTGCTCCACGACGAACATCTGCTCTGCGGCAGCAACCCGTCGACCGTTGTCTGACGCCTGCCTCTGCAGTCGCGGAGTTCCATCTGCCGCCAAGTAGGCCTATTGACCCCTACTACGTAGGCCCTATCGATCGAATGTGCGGAAAGCGTTGCGTTGTCTCTGTCGTCTGCGAGGCTGACCGCTGGTCGTCTGCGCCGCGGTGGATCCCGGCTGTCAATCAATCAATCACTCGTGAACGCCGTCTCCTCGGATCATTCCAAATAGGTGGTCGATTGGGCTGGCTACGAGCTGTGTTGCCGCGCTGGTGTTTTCAATGAATCCGTGATGTTCTAAATCTGTCAACTCGGCCGCAATGAATGAATGTCCGAGAGTCGTTCTGTGAGTTTTCCATCTAAGTGGAAGCATCTGCAAACTGTGTCGGAGTCCATAGGTACATGTAACTGCGTTGGAATCACGCAAACAGAACCGCGCAACGTTGAGGCATATCTTGTCTATTTGCCCATCAATTGGTCAATACGAGTTTATGTGGCTCTGTGATGTTATTTTCAATGGACAAGGCCAACAGAGGTCGGATCCATAAGGATAAATTTATTGTAGGGTCACAAACGAACAATGTATGAATTCATCATTAGCGAAAATGATTACAATTTGAGTGAAAATACGAAAATACTTTCAAATACTTAACCCAATATTCAAATGTATGCCATATTGAACAAAATGTAGGCCTAATGCACCGTAAAACACATATTCATCGTACAGAAGCGAGATTAACTTGCCACGCGCTGTGGAAACTACTTCCAGCGATCAATTAAATCGTGTATATTTATACGCAATTAAGACATATATGATAGATTATATCCATATTCACTCAATCTTGCCATCGTATATCGATAGATCATTCGGATTAACGAAAAAAATCAATCGCCCATGGAGCAGCGAAATCTCCGCTGAACCCGAATCGTCTCGATCGTCGACCAGACTGAAAAATCTATCGATACTCAAATCGATCATGGTCGTGGTCGACCCGAATCGTCATTAGTTTTGTCTATCGTTGTATAAGAATCTCCCATCATTGAAACCTCGTCGGAGAAACTGGTTGACGGTCCTTTTCCACGTAGGGGAGACCGGGGATGGTTGCAACGTTTAGCACATTTTTCTGAAAGTAGTTTGGTCAGCAGCAAATTATAGTTTCTCAGACTCGCACCACTGCTGATGGAAAAAGAGAAACCATCAAACGTCATTAAATTAAGCTGGTATTTTTTTATCAAAGCAAATTAGATGCCTCCAACAGACAACCAAGTTATGTGATATAGGCTACATGTAGAAATACCAGCAACACTTTATTGCGTCGCTTTTAGATGTTTTCTAAAAGCAGTTGTCAGGTCGGACGGATACAAAGTCTGTGGATCGCCAATTACTCTTTAGAATTTTTAAGTCCGTAGCAGATAATTGCATTCGAGCGAATACCTTACCGTCGAAATCTCGATGCTCCGATGTAGATGCAGGTACAAGTATTAATTTGAAACGAGTCTCGAGTCTAGACGTAGCAGAGGTTCGCAATGTTAACGGAGAACTAAAGACCACATGAAACCATGGCAAATCATATAGGTCCCGACTTTGGGGACGGACAAACCGGAAAATCACACTTCATGATGTATTTGGCAGGTATCGGTTCCAAAAACCAGCTCAACTTCAATCATTCATCACGTGCCAGTTCTGACAAGTAAAAGATCTATTGGCATACAGTGGCGGCTCAACATGGGGAGCGTGGGGGTCCGTGCCCCCTATTAAATACCGAGCCCCCAGTGTCCCGTTGGGACCCTATACTTACTACTACATATCTATAAACAAATGGTTGGCTCGGTGTTTTATACAGGCCTGTTAGGAGGGGAGATTTCCACCCAAAACTTCAAAATCCTCCCCAAACAATCGCAGCACAAATTTTTTGCATTGAACTATGCCTCTTTCCCTCCAGCCAAGTCAATTCTCCCCCAGGCCTGGAGTCTGGATAAAACACTGGGTTGGCCCATGTTTAGAAGTTGCCACCACAACGGCCCCCCAATTGCCAAATCCTGGAGTCGCCACTGTTGGTATGCCGTGTGTGTGTGTGTGAGTGTGTGTGTGTTGTGAGTGAGTGTGTGTGTGTGTGTGTGTGTGTGTAGCGTATACACTGTAGTGGCGCATGTGGGGTGATGGACTCGTAGTAGGCCTACTTGGTGGAAGAATAAGCAGCGTGTTTTAAAAGCGTTATTTGAGCGTAGTAAAGTGAGAGAAAAAAACTAACACAGACTCCCGGCTAACGCCAGCAATTTCATTTGGGTCTGCCCTCTGCGGCCAAGACGCCATCGGTTTCTTCGGAGTTCGCACCCGGCTAACATGGACGCTTTAGGTCTGTCCTCTGAATCCTTAGGGTTTGTTGCATTTTGAACGGTGCCAACAACAACAACAACAACAACAACAACAATAATAATAATAATAATAATAATAATAATAATAATAACGCGATTCCAAGTGGTTTCTGAGCCTTTGTGAAATCCACTATAATTACTCTCAATATTTAAGTCTATTAACCCAGTTCTCTTAGATAACGCGTGAATTCATGTATTGTTTCAAATGTTACTGCTTTTTCGTCAAATTGTTCGTAAGTCCACTGTCCTAGCGCTAAGAAGTTTTTCTTCTCATAAGATAGGTTAAATATGCCAGCGTCGCTTTAGAAATCGTCGACGACGGTCAGGCACGTCGGAACGAATTTTAGCAGGAGTTGCAGATTTTCCGAGGCGAGGTGCTTGGTTGTCACATTTTTCGGCGGACTAGCCAAAAAAGGTCATTTCCTATATATTTTTGAGTCGAAAATTTCAAGGGGTGCAGATCTGCACCCCAGCCTCATCTTCCAGCGGTGCGCTGCACCCCCTACTTTTTTCCAGGGGGTGCAGCTGCGCCCCCACTTCGTACGGGCCTGACGACGGTATAAGCCATATCAGCCTCACAGCATTAGTCACTCGACACTGCATAATAACCACAGTGCTGTCTATGCCTAGGGTTAACTGAACTTTTGGGATCGAAGCAGAGGTAACAGAGAGCAACCGAGTCTGTTTAATGAGCGACCAATTAGTTCCAACTTTATCTTATTAAACAACAACGGAGCAGTTGATCGACTGTCGTGGGTCTGAAACTAATCAGTTGATTTGCACGGATGATGGGAATAGGAGGAGGAGGAGGAGGAGGAGGAGGAGGAGAAGGAGCGGTTAACAAGTTTCCAAGTGTTGTATTTCAAACGCCTCATAGTCTGATATACGGTGAAACATATCCTGACTTGTCGACGTAGAATGGGAGGGCGAGATGGGAGGGAGGGGAGGGTAGGTGATGGATCGAGGTGAATAGACGATAATGTTGACACCAAAGAGCTCTAAACACCTGAACTTCTAATCGCCCGAGTCGCATCAGACTCCCGAGTTGCGCCTTTTTCTGCTGAAACAATGGACCGAGCATCATTCGGTCGCAAAATGTCACTTAACGCCTGATCGAAAATGGCATTCTCCTCTCTCTCTCTCTCTCTCTCTCTCTCTCTCCTGGCATTTCTCTCATTGTCTTGTTCCTTCGCCAATTTCTAGCAACACAGTCTCTCCCTGCGTCGACAGATGAGCTTACTTACTTAAACGACTGGTCCGTTGTTGGCAAGTACACTAGTGGCCAAAATTACGGACACACCTTCAAATTGGCGAATAAACGTTTTTATAGTTTAGCAAAATGACACCAGCCTTTTCAAAATATATGGCTTTTCAGCACAAGAAGCTTAAAAAATTTGTAAAGCTTCGTCAAAAGCACAACCATTTACTTATAAAGCTATAAAATGATCCACTTCACTTTGCAACATAGAATAACTATAACATAAAGAAGACGTAGAATAGTCAATTTAAGTTTTCAGGCATACACTGTATAATCGAGGATAAGGTAAAGTTCGAAGGTGTGTTCGTAATTTTGGCCACTAGTGTAGGTATAAGATCGATGCACGCTGCAGCTGGTTGAGCCATTATTCTGCGTATTTTGCATTGCCTTGACTCTTGATCAAAGGGATAGTCGTTAAAAGAACGCTGTGTTAACATCATCAGATCCACTCGTGGTTATAATGAGTCTACTAAGCTGAACTGGCGTCGTCAATCAAGTCCAAGAAATATAATTATTATTATAAATGAACAAGATTTCTGTTAACATCATTCACAAAAATCGACTTCTATGGCGCCACTACCTATATTTATGCCTAGTGCATACCTACAGACGCACTGAATCCAAGCAGGTCCAAATCCAGACGGTAGGGGGCCTGGGGGGAATCCACGGTGGATAGGTCATTCGAAGTAGGTCAGGTAACAATCAGAACCACGATGAGGTTCATACAGGACCACCATGGGCGTCCTCAGAAATGTTTTCAGGGGGTGCAAAATAGGGTCTTGTGACGAAAAAATGAAAAAATTTTCCAGACGGGTGCAAAACAAGGTTTTGTAACGAAAGAAAGAAGTGATTTTACTTTTTTCATAACTCCACAATTTTTCCAAGGGGGTGCAATTGCACCCCTTGCGCCCCCTCCGGACGCCCATGAGGACCACCTCAACAAATATGGACCACATCTTTTACCATACAAGGCTGTACACGGCATGAGCTATGGAGGCTATGGGGCGTCTGTGTTAATGGCTTTGCGATTGGATTACATTTTGGGTGTAGAACAGAATCCGGATTAACAGTCCGGGTTATTAATCGTGCGCGGCGGTCGAGGCAAATGATTGAGTGACTTGATCCATGCCCATAGCCCCAGGCGGGAAACGCCAGCAGAACCCAGACCCTTCCCCCTTCCCCACCCACCCACCGACCCACACAGGAGTCGACCATTCGCAAAAAGAGTTTCGCCTGTTGCGAAGAAGTAGTAGACCTAGTTAGCGTCGAAAACTTTCAAGATTTTTGCTGCCGGAGGAGTATTTGAAGGAACACAAAGCGACGAATTATTGCAGTATCGTGATTTTAGGCAAGGCATTATCGGCGCCGAAGAAGAAGAAGAATACAGGAAAGGTTTGGGAGCAACGGAAATTAGATTCTAATTCTTTTCAACAGTTCCTGGTTTCCGTTTTTCATCGATCCCTTTGTCTGCGATATCAAAGGCAACGAAGGCATACAATCGGAAAAGATGAACGGCCGTGTTTTATGTTCGCAATTCGAGAAGAGAAACGGGAAGACCGTGTTGTGGCGCACGATAAACAGTTTGTGGTTTCCTTTCTAAGAGCGTCGTCACCTGACGCTTTCCAAATCAATGATATTGTGTTTAGCTCGAAAGTCAGAAAGAACCGATTTCCTGTTCGCGGTGTTCTAAGGTGTTTGCATTGAAGGTCCTTTTGGTATAAAGAATGCAGCGGCAAAACACCTGAGTGTGCTAACCCAGATCGAGCGTATACCGCGGATAAATTATTCGTTTCACTCTAAAAGCGAGGCTGTGCATGTATGCATTGTGGAAACCCAGCGGCTGTACGATTTAAAATTCGCTCTAGCCGATCATACTTCTGAAGTATTCAATCTTCAAGGCGTGGCAGAAAATGATTTATGAATGTATATCTGTTTTATTCTCGCTGACGTCTCAACTTTTGACAGTCAACGTTAGCGCAGCGACAAGTGATAGTGGCGCTTACGAATGGCAGTTTAGGAGAATAGCCCAACGGCGATGGTGTGAAACCCTTTCGTTTAGGAGAAGAGTTTGAATTCAATGCTTAAGGCAAAAGAAATTTTTAAAAACAAACATTTCCTACCGATAATTTTTTTTCGTACAAAGATTGATTGCGGGAATTATTTCATAAAGGATTAAAACACAGACTTTTCCGATAATATGAAATGATCGATGCAATATTTGCTAAGGGTTTTCGCTTTTACGACGGAGAAGTCTCAAGCAAGAAAGGTACTAAATCGAGTCGGAAGCGGGAATAGTAGCGCAGCAAAAAAGCATAATTTGGCCTCGTTAATAGTAGGAAAGTGTCAAACTCTACCGAAAGTCGATTTCCAACATGATACCTCAGTTCGTGGGACAGTGTTTTTGAGCGCCTGGGGTTTACGGTATTTGAACTCCTGTAAAGTAGCACATCTCCAGAAGCGATGGAAATTACTTCACGTCCGGTTGCCTTCTTCATTATCGCCATCTTTAGCGTTTCGATTGTCGACGACGCAACTTCCATCCGATGGATGTAAGCATTTTCGTAAATAAATTCTGTTTAACTAGGCCGAAATCAGTCAATCAATCATTCTAGCATTCTATCAATCAATCAATCAACCACTCACTGGATCAATCAATCAATTAATCGATCGATCGGTGAAATGGCGTTCACACAGGCTTACTTAGCCTCCTAAACCACTTTAGATCACATTATATATTATTATTATTATTATTATTATTATTATTATTATTGTTGTTGTTGTTGTTGTTGTTGTTGTTGTTGTCAATCACTCAATCACTTGAGCTTCTTTAGCGTCGTTATAACAATTCACGAGACATCGCTCGACATTGGATAAAAGCAACGTACTGCTGCACTATAGACTGTGTATACCTCCTCACTTAGAATACGATCTATCAATTAATGGCAACGTCTCGCCTATAAATATACTGCAATATAAACAAATATTTATGTATATTATTGTATAATACAGTTTATATTCACAATCTCCTGTTACATTCTCAGGAAATATTCATAGGAAAGCAAGTTCCGCATACAGACTTAAAATTATGATGAGTTTGAGAGCGGTGTTGCAGATATAGGACTATGTATAAAAATGCGCTATAAAAAGTGTCTAAGTAATAATAATAATAATAATAATAATAATAATAATAATAATAATAATAATAATAATAATAATAATAATAATAATAATAATAATAATAATGTGTTTCGCCGTGTTTCGTTGTCTTAGTGCGAGATTACCGCTACATTTGCAAACTGAGGCGTAGTTTCTAAGCCTAAAGCCTCGAGATTTTAGCTTTGGCAAAATCCTGACTTTTAAAAGCAGCTTTTCCCGATGAAGTGTTATGACGTGAGACTCAGTTGTGCGCCTCCAGACATGCGTTTACTCGTTGTCATAGACAGATGGCGCTATAGCTGTTTTAAAAGTCGTGGTTTAGCGTTAGATTTCCACCAGTTGGAAAATTTACATTCAGTTAAACTCGGCGGCTTCCCTTTTGGGAGCTGTACTTATGCACTTTAGTTTTGATGATGCCTGTATGCTGGCATTACTTTGCCGTAGAAACATCATAATTCATCTCTCGGAATACCATAACCATAATGGGAATATTGAAGTTTGATGGGAGTATGAAACGCCTAAATGTATGAACCATTGCCATTGAAATGAGATCTAAGACAGTGTTTTTGCTTTAGATTCCTTTAAGGAACAAATCATTTATTCGGTTCAGACAGGACAGACTAAAAATATTGTTGACAAAAAAACCTGAAGAGACGCTTTTCCAATCTGTGCACCTACTTTCAAAGCAGGTCGGATCGAACTGACAGTGGATCTTCCAAAAAAAATAAGTGCCTAGGTTTTTGCTTTTTGATGTTATCCCATTTTTTTAAGAGTTCCCTGATTTCCAATTTGTCTGTTGACACTTCCCAGTGATAGATTTCTTCCTTCAGTCATCTCAAGTTCCACTCATTAAACCTATCACGCTCCTATTACGTTCAATTTTTACATTTAAATCTGCTTTAGGCATTGATTCTATGAAGTCTTTTTATACAAAAGTGATGGAAATTTGTATTAGAAACAAGGATGTACGCCAATGTTGAACGCCTGTTTTAAGTGAGGGCTAGCACAGCAATTGGACACTCATAGGGAGGGCCTACCGGTATATACTGTAGAAAACTGAGAAGGAAAATGACGAACCCCTCCATTATTACCCTTTTAACCCTGGGTATTGTATAGCGCATACATCTTCAAAGCGTTTGAATTAACTTTATAATATATTAAGTACGGTAATTAATTGACTACAATAAATCATTAAATTTTGAATATTTTTTATTCAGAAAGTCATTTTTAAGTTATCTGAATGGTCAAGCACATAGACGTAAGCTTCTATTTAGGTCGCTAGGCTCGAGTCTCCCTCTAATGAAAGACTAAGCTAGGAAATGGGAAAGGCGTATGGGTTAGGGCCTCAATTGTACTGAGGAGAAAGTGAAATAATAGTTGAACGCGATTTCTTCGTAATCGATCTCAAATGGAGTCACAAAGACGTTGAAGGTGGGTCTGTGATAGTCCTCTAAACCAAAAACATATCTGGATGTCATTCGTTTTAAGATGGAAATTAGATTAGTTGCAAATCTACTTCGTCTAGGACTTGGAATTAGATGTTTCTTTCCAGTGGCGGCTCCAGGATTTGGCTAGTGGGGGCGCCGTTGGGGTGGCCAACTTCTAATCATGGGGGCCAACCATTTGTTGTTAGGTATGCAGTATTAAGTATAGGGTCCCAACAGGGGGCACTGGAGGGCAGACACTCAATAGGGGACACGGGCCCCCGGGCCCCCGGGCCCCTGTGGAGTCGCCACTGTTTCTATCAGGGGCGTAGCCAGGAATTTGATTTGGCGGTATAAATGGGTGAGGGGTTAATTCGGTATATATTATATATGATATCTATATTATATATAATATTACATATATTATACATGTTATATATATATATTCTTTTCTTGAGGGGTATATATACCGATATACCCCGTCGCTACGCCCCTGGTTTCCATTGATATTCCGCTCAGCTAATTTATTAGTACGGTGTTGTTCATTCATTTATTAAATGAGAGATAGATGGATAGAGAGAGAGAGAGAGAGCGGAGAGAGAGAAAGAGAAACAGAGAGACAGACTGAGACCGAGGCAGATGGAAAATCGTTGTCACTTTGTGTCGACCTAGATCTAAGCGCTTAAGAATAGGCAGCCTGACAGCGTAGGTACTAATACCGAAAGCGCTATATAAATTCACGAGATTTTACTTATTGATTCATGCAGTGTGACCGTTCGATCATAAGCATAAGATTGAACCGAGGTAACCAGATGGAATTTATTTCTTAAGCTGTAGAGGTCAGCACAGCATGTAGAAATGTAACCTGGACGTTCGCTAATAAATAGGCCTACCCAGTTTCTCTGATTCGTGCTTTGTTTTGCGGTCTGTAAAATCGAGACAAATAATAATGTGGAAATAATTAGGCTATAGGTAATTTACTGCCATCTGGCAGCGCGATTAGATAACGTCATTCATGGGGCACAAATGCCCTTTATTCATGCGTGTGCTTGTCCATGTTACATGTGTGTGTGTTTGTGCCTGTGTGTGTATGGCTGTTAGTCTCACCTACTAACAGCCTATTGTATATATATATATATATATATATATATATATATACAATAGTCGCACTTTCTGCATTTCTTTCTTCCGTTGTCATGTACGCGCATGCGCTGTCGAAGTTTCGTCGATGGCTGTTCACAAATGAGCCGGCTAATTCAACATTTCCTTAGAACACAGAGTCCGAATCGTCTGACTTTTTAAAAATCAAAATAGAAGAAATATAAATATAAATCGATCATTCGCAGGACATGGGGCTTAAATATCTTAGACGCTTTCAATTGCCTTTTCTTCCGACGTCTAGCTGGTTGTTCTCACTCTGAGACGCATAACCTACTAAACTGCAGAGCACCATTTGATTTATGCAAAGGTGCATTATAAGAGGCGCTATAACAATACACAATGATACATAGCATAAGCATAATCATATACAGATTCATTTTTATATCCGAATTATTATTTCTTATTATTAGCCTATATTATTATTATTATTTATTATTATTATTATTATTATTATTATTATTATTATTATTATTATTATTATTATACTGCTAAGACATTTTTATTTCGTAGTTGGTCGCTTTGCTTTGTGGTGATTACGCAAAAGTCGCTTCAATTGAGTTTTGCCGTCGGCCGAATTTTTCTCCAAGGCATTGGTCATCGGGAACATGACGGGGCAGGGGGTGGGAACTTGAGGTAGCATCAGGTGAAACAAAGTGAGCTGAAACTCTGTAGATGTCGTCAAGAAATTAAGCTTTAAGCTTAAATCGTTCAGCCCATATTGGCAGCACGCTCTGATGGAATAAATGTCCAAACGAAACTTAAAGTAGAGACTTTAATAAATTGGAAAAGTCAACTCCCCAAAACTATCGACTCTTTAAAGCAGAATAAATGCGATGTGTACATATATATATATACACTGTATATGTGTGTGTGAGTGTGTATGTGAGGGTGTGGGTGGGTGTGATTGGGTGTAACTGATGTTGTTATAGTAGTACGGTAGGAATACGAGATCGGCGGGTGTCTGGGGGATATAATAGTACAGAGGTCAGCGGTGCTGATGGGACCCGGTGCGTTTGGATCTTTTCAGTTGACAGCTCTCTAATGAGAACAGGTTTGCGAATATCCGCTCGTAAGAGAAAATAGTCAAAAATGATTTTTCTCCTATCAAAGGTTCTGCCGACTCTTGACTCTATACTTAAATCCGTCTGACTGTATCATTCTGGCGCTGCTGTCCGTCTCTGTACGTCCGTCCGTTTGTCTGCCTGTCTGTCCGGTTGTGTGCCTGGTTGTTATCATAGCATGTTCTTTATCCGTTAGGCGGCAAAGAACATCTAATTCGATATAGCACAGCTACAGTGCTACACGTAGTGTAGATGACTGACTTATTAAAAACAACAAGTATCGACTGATGAAAGCCAAAGTTAACTTAAAGAAGCTCTAGCAATGGTCGCTGTGAAGTCTTCTCGTCCAATGCTCTGCCTCAGTTGCTGATTTCAGCGATGCTAGGTTACGTTATCTTCATCGTCGTCTTGGTTTCCATCCAGATCGCATAAGGGGCCATCCATGAATGACGTCACGCGATTTTGACTGTCTTTACCCCCACCTCCTGCCTCCCACTTGTCACACGTCGTTAAAAAAGTCAGACCCCTCAAATATGACGTCACAACGCGCTAAACCCTCCCTCCGTCATCTGGTCGTCTTTCCAATGTCAAAATAATGTTTCGTTAGAAAATATTCATTATTATAGTTGAAACAATATTCAGAAACTTATTTAAATTCTTTTTAAAATGAAGTATAATAATTATAACTGTAGAATACGTTCAATTTTGCGGTAACATGGCATTACGGTATTAATGATAATATTTAGTATTATATGCCGTCACATTTCTGGAAATCATCGCAATTGATGCAAACACGGTGGAAGTCGGTGTCGATTGCAGAAACGATGGGTGAAGTTTACGGATTTTAATGTAATAAATCAAAATCGAATTACATACAATTTCAGAGCGAGAACCGGAAACTGACTAACTAGTCTGTTTCCTGCTAACATTAAACTTAAGTAAGTATGTTCATCACAGTCTCTCTACACGGCATACAACACAATGAACACGCGTACACTTGGTGAAACTGTCCCGAATATAAGCGAAGTGCCGAGGTGACTGAATCTATCCAATGCTCTAAGCAACTGTGTGAAATGCGTAGAGGGTTCATTTCTGAGTGTGACTACCAAATCTCATAGCTGTATCACTGTGCGAACTAGGGATGTGCGGGTATACCCGTACCCGCGGGTATACCCTACCCGTACCCGTACCCGCGGGTACGGGTAGGGTAGGGTACACATTTTACGGGTACGGGTCGGGTACGGGTACAGCGCTACGGGTACGGGTATAACGGCTACGGGTACGGGTATACCCGTTTTACCCGAAAAGTTATATTTTTATTTCTCACTACTATAGCAAATTAGCAATGCAGTAATAGAAAAATAATATTGAGTAAAGTGTATTAGTATAACTTGTACATCGCGTTCAGTTTGTCAGACAGCATGCATTTTACTTACTGAAAACATAAAGGAAATACAGATGACGTAATCTGACATCATCAGTAATAAATCTATAATGGCGTCCTCTGACTCCTCCAAGGACTCTTTGACCGAGAAAGTTCTTCTGGTAAAGTTTTGTGGTTTAACTTGAGCTCTAATGCCTGCTCATAGATAAATGATATCTACTAAATATTTTAAACAAGCCCATTCATGTCGGCTTAGGCTAGCTGACTGATTATCCTGATTCCTAAGTACTAGATCTGTCCTAATCTAAACATGCGTGCTATTTACAATGAATAGTTATCCCAATTTCGTAGCCCCTATTTCACTGTTGCCTCTCTATAGTCTCTAGGAACGGATACGGGTTCACGGGTCCATGTACAGGTCCTTGTAGTACATGTACCCGTAAACGCACCCGCGGGTACGGGTCCAAAATTCCAAATCCAAAAACTCCAAATTCCAACCAAAGTCGGTTACGGGTGCGGGTACGGGTACGGGTACGGGTACACAGCTTACGGGTACGGGTCTACGGGTCGGGTAGGGTATAGCGCTAGCGGGTACGGGTAGGGTAGGGTAAAAAAAAATTTCCACGGGTACGGGTAGGGTATGCATTTTGCTGTACCCGCACATCTCTAGTGCGAACACTCCAGTTGCAGCAGTTAATAGACGCTATGTTGTTAAAAACTCAATGGACCCAAGTTCGCGGATCCGAGCATGACTGACGTCAGTCCTTACTCTGTTCAGTGGCGGCCCTAGGGTTTGGCAAGTGGGGGCGTTGGGGTGGCAACTTCTAATCATGGGGGGGGCAACCATTTGTTGTTTAATGTATGTAGCATTAAGTATAGGGTCCCAACTGGGAGGCCACTGGGGGGCCAGGCATTCAATAGGGGCACGGGCCCCCTGACCCCCCGGTGGAGCCGCCACTGACTCTGTTGTATGTATAGTTGTATACCTTTCGACTGAATAATGACTTTACAGTAAGGTTTCATTTTTTCCGAGTTTTTTTGGGAAAGTGTGTGGAGTGCTCGAATAATATGGGCTGCAATTATTGCACTGCTGACGATCAATAGAGGCGGAAATCTGAGGGTCAAATGTTCTGAGCGAAGCAGTTGAAAGCTCTCTCAGTGCTAATTACAACGACGCATTGTACCGACATCTAAACCATACTGAAATCTTCTTGATTTTTAAAGCCAAATCTTGCTCTGTTTTTTGTCATGCACTTAGGACTGTTAACTATAGAATAATTGTCTTAATTCGTCGATTTTAAATCGGATTGCAGACGCATAGGCTACTGACGTTTTGAGTTTTTTTAAAGACACTGGTTGGTCCCTGGTTGAGCTGATGCACTTAATTCAGCGTGTGTAAGGCATAATGACGCGTATTTTTAAAGAATTGTAATCGCTTGCAGATTATTCAATCGTTGAAAAATTACAAGCGTATCTTGAAGTCGTATTCAACAGAAAGAATCGATATCTTGCATATGTCCGAGTCTTATTTTTCTTAGGTTAAAAGTACCCAGGCCTCGATTTATAAGGATATTGTCGACGGTGCAATAAGAAAAATTGTGGGGAGAGAGGAGAGAGAGAGAGAGGAGAAAAAGAAATGTTGGAACCCGGACAGGACACCCGAATCTTGTCTTGTTATATATACGCCCTATAGTCCAAGAGGCTATTCTAATAAAGTGCTAACCAGCCAGACGGGCCTGCACTGAATTTCTTATGTGATGTCACTAGTAATCCCGACTAGATGTCGTTAGTGTCGTTTGACCAGCTGTCGATTGGAAATGGCAGAAGGAAGACGAAAAACAGAACACCACTCGTCTGGCGAACAGCAGATGTCTCTCTCTCTCTCTCTCTCTCTGTCTCTGTCTCTATGTCTCTGTCTCTGTGTCTCTGTCTTTCAGTCTCTGTCTCTGTCTTTTTATGTATCTGTCTCTGCTTCGCTTCGCTTTCTCACTCTCCAGATGACGGACAACTTTGTTACTGTGAAACTAAACGAATCTTATGGCATTAGACAACGACCAAAGCAATGAAACATATTTGGATAATTATGATGATGACGATTATTATTATTATTATTATTATTATTATTATTATTATTATTATTATTATTATTATGGGCTAGACTGCTCATCAATTTCTGCAACAAATCAAAATGCCGGAATATTGTAAAAATACTGCCAGGTAGTTTCAGCTACGTATACAGGCCTATTTATCATAAGCAAAGCACAATCTGTCAGGGGCTTGAAGATTTATCTCTCTCTCATAATTATGGGAGAGCCCCCCAGTGTTTAATCTAGACTCCTGGACTCCGGGGAGAACTGAAAAAGCGGGGGGAACTGACAAAGCCGGGGAGGAATTCTGCTAGGGGCCGCTGTTAGTCCATGTAGTATTCCAGAATTTCCGGGGGGAATTTGAAATTTCCGGGGGGAAAGGCAATTCTCCCCGGAAACGGCCTAGATTAAACACTGCCCCCTTACTAGAGGCAAGACAGTTTTGGCGCCTGCCTCTCAGAACCTCCTCCGCTGATTGGTCGCGAGTTTCAGTCCTGTATAAATATAATCTTAACCTGCACGCACAACCGCTCAATGCGAAAGCTAAAGTCTCACTGTTTTACCGTGCGAGTCCAAAGCCAGCTGGAGCGCCTCTGAGTAGAAATAAGAGAAGCGCTATACAAATGCCACGTTGCACTGCATCTTTTGCACGAGCGCCGGCGAATGCGCCTTAATGTTGCAGAGCGATCGGTGGTCATCGAAGCGCCTTCAATCGCACTTCGGAGTGCAGCCGAGTACCGTTCCTGACGAGCGGCCAGCGTGACGTCTGTCGCGGGCAGACGGACATCATGGCCGCCCTCGTACACGCAGCCTCCAGGACGTCTGCCGTCTGCCAGGAGCTGTTCTTCGATCGCCGGTGGAACTGCTCCTCGCTTGCCCTCGCTCCGAACTTCACCCCGGACCTGACTAAAGGTAGGAGGGGTCGGGGACAGTGGTTGTTTCCGGGTCAAGTAGAGAGTGCCGTGTCCAGGGGCGTAGCGACGGGGCATGCATCGGTATATATAACCCCCCAAAATCAGTATATATAATACAGGATATATAACATATATATACATATACATAACATATACAATATATAATATATCGGCCTATATAAGACAATATATACCCCCTTAAATTTATACCCTCCCCAAATCAAATTCCTGGCTACGCCTCTGGCCGTGTCTACTATTTTCGGTACTTAATAAGCGTACCAGGACGTTATAACATTCTAAAATATAGACCATGCTATAGAGATGACTCTGATCCGGAATTTTACTTTTTCTTTTAGTATCAAGTATCATTTAGAAAAGTATTTCTGTAATTCTAGTATCAATCAATATCAGAAAGTCTTTAGCGTTTAAAAATTGAGAAACAGAAATTCGTGTACATGCAACCATATTTGTCACGTAACGTCCTGAGAAGCTTGACAAGCAATAAAAGGTCATCGCCACTTTTTCACTTTTTCACACTTGATCTGTAAATCTGTAAATCGACAACTTTTTCAAAAAATGTCCTATAATTTTGAAAAAATCTAAAGTTTCATCAACACTATCTAGGTTCACAGAATTTTTATTCGGTGGGCCTACGTGGAAATATGTGTGCCAGACCTAAAATAGTTAATCCGCCTTTGACCCAAAGGATCATTGTGTATTAAATAGTGTACTAACTATTTACATTACAAAGACTCGTCCAGTAGCGTCATTTCACACGTTTCTTGGGCGAGTTAATTTTTTGGCAAATTTTGGCAATTTTTAGCATACTTTTGGCGATATTTTGCACATTTCACCATTATTTATTTTTAATACATTATACATTAT
The DNA here is from genome assembly GCA_018105865.1 of Metaphire vulgaris. NCBI lineage: Eukaryota > Metazoa > Annelida > Clitellata > Crassiclitellata > Megascolecidae > Metaphire > Metaphire vulgaris. The sequence continues at coordinate 12,729,207 of CM030844.1, forward strand.
TTCTTCATTTCCTGGTTGGCCACGGCCCCCTCAAATGACACCTCTGGGTTCATCTGTCTCAGGTACGCGTGAGCAGTCCTTCGTTTTCGCCCTGTCTTCGGCGTCTCTCGTCCACAGCGTGTCGCGCGCCTGCAGCGCCGGTGTCTCGAGCCGTTGCAGCTGCGGGGGAAGAGGCGGGACTGCCGAGGGACGAGGGGAGGCGAGAACCCCCCTGAAATCCGGGGAGTTCCGTTGGGAGGGATGCAGCGACGATCTCGAATACGGAGTCAGTTTCAGTCGGCTGTTTACCGACTTACGTAGTACGGCGTCCTTGAACTCGAGACGAGCCAAGGTCAACTCGCACAACTACGCTGTCGGAAGAAAGGTACGGTAGAAATTCGTTATAACGGACTCGGTTACAACGTATTCTCGGTTATGAAGTATCGCTATGTACGGCTCCGTGCGATGCGCTACCGTATTGGATGTTATTGGATATAACGTACTTCGGAAATAACGTACTACATTTTACTTGTCATCATCGTCGATCAGTATTTTATACAGGTCTGTTAAGAGGAGAGATCCCCCCAAAAAACAACTCGAAATTCCCCCTAAAATCTCAGCACTTACACAAATGTTGCATTGAACTGTGTCTTTTCCCCCTCCAACCAAGTCGATTCCCCCCTCAAGGTCTCAATTTTCCCCCAAAGGCCTGGAGTCTGGATAAAACACGGATCGTCGATACAACATCGATACATTGATGGTTTAGTTTGGAAGATGTCTTCGAACGAGAGACTTCTATAAAGGAATCGTACGTCAGTTACTGTTCAGGATTTTCTTGTGACTGGTTGCAAAAGCAGGTGGCGACGACCAGCATCGGTGATACCTGCAAGTGTCACGGTGTCTCCGGGTCGTGCTCGCTGCGCACCTGTTGGCGCACCTTGAGCGACCTGCGGACGACTGGGTCGTCCATCCAGCGGCTGTACGACGCGGCCGTTCAGGTCGACCATCGACGCGTCCCTGGGTCGAAGTCCAAAAGCCTCGAACCTGTGATGATGATCTCGAAACAACAAAAACGCAACGGCGGCGTAACTAGCGACAGACTCGTCTTCTACACTCAGTCGCCCGACTACTGTCTGCCGGAAGAAGACCTGGGATCAGTCGGAACCAAGAACAGGTCAGATCAGAGATGTCCATGGGTTGGGTTAACCCATGGGTTGGGTCAGAAAATAAGTCATTGATTAAGAAATTGTAATGTAGCCCTATATTACGGTGGGTTGGGTTGGGTCAAGTAACCCTATTACCTATTACATCGCCACCTTCTGACCTTCATTGACATGACAGCGTTGCCAAAGCGCTTTTGATTTTGGATTTTAAACCATGCGTACAGCGCTATATAAATCGTCATGGAATAATAATAATAATAATAATAATAATAATAATAATAATAATATATTAATATTACCGGTATGGGTTGGGTTGGGTTGGAGATTCGATGGATTGGGGTGGAATGCCTACTTGGATCTACAACCTTGACCACCACGGACTATGGATTACGGCCAGAGTGAGCGCTCGTGAATTAGCTGGTGCACTGCGCCAAACTTTCGAGCAGCGCTATAGAAATTTCGTCTTACTTACTTACTTACTTACTAAAACTGTACCCATGGATATCTCTGAGCATAATTTATACGTTGGTTTGATTTATATTTATAAATTATTATGAATAATTTAAATTTGATATGTACGCTGATTTGCACAATGAGAATTGTGTGTAGAAGAAACAGTCTTTTAACCCCTTTACTGGCCATTTATTTGTAACATAATGTAAAATGGACGCATATGTGCGTCACGGCCAGTGAAGGGGTTGGTAAAGGTTGTGAAAAGCTGAAGCCAGTTAGACTATTCCTAGTCGCTGCGTTTCTTTCAATTGTGACCACGTAGACATCTCCATAGCGACCGCTGAATAATGAATGTAAGAATAATGACAAAAACACAATGGTTGCTATGGAGATACATTTAGAGTTAGACAGTCATGGCTGAAAAGAGGCACGGCTGCTTTCACTTTCAATTCGCACAAATACTGTAATTCTTCTGTTATACATCGAATTCTGTGATTTACTGGACTAAACTACTAGTGAATGGTTGAAACTACTTGTCGCTCAGTGGGTTCTCTGTTTTATTTTCCGTCGAAGGTTGTGTCAGAAGAACGACTCTGGGTCGATCGGTTGTCACTCGATGTGCTGCGGTCGAGGCTTCTGGACGAACGTTGCGCAGGTTCATTATCGTTGCGACTGCAAGTACTACTGGTGCTGCTATGTTCAGTGCAGCGTCTGTTCGAAGACCGTCGAAACTCATCGCTGCCACTAGAGGCCGAAGAACCACCGCATATGCCACCACTCAACCGCTGACATTCCAAGAAAGAACTCATCATCATTCGAAGGGTTGAACAACAACAACAACGAGAGAGACAGACAGACGGAGAGAAGAGCGAGACAGAGACAGAGAGAGACAGACAGAGACAGAGACAGACAGACAGACAGACAGACAGAGACAACGAGAGACTGAGAGAGACAGAAATACACAGAGAGAGATAAATAGAGAGAGATATACAGAGAGAGAGAGAGAGAGAGAGAGAGAGAGAGAGAGAGAGAGAGAGAGAGAGAGAGAGAGAGAGAGATGACCAGACCAAAGATATCATCGTTCGAAGGGTTGAGCAACGACGAGAGAGACACACAAACATACAGACAGGGGCAGGCAGAGACAGGGAGAAGAGCGAGACAGAGACAAAGAACGACAGAGACAGAGAGAGATAGAGACAGAAATACAGAGGCAGAGGCAGAAATACGGAGAGAGAGAGAGGAGAGAGAGAGAGAGAGAGAGAGAGAGAGAGAGAGAGAGAGAAAGATGGGGCAATTCCAAGAGGACCAAACTGACGAACATTCTGAGCAGCTACAAAACGGGTGCAACATTGTCTATGAAGGGAAAGCCAGCATTTGCATTTGTTAGCTGCGAAATACCTTCGTATTTTACTGCGCCGCCGACAAACGATAGCAAAGCCGAGAAGGTTTTTGAGGATGGCGAAACTTTTCATCTCTTGTGTTGTGGAAACGCCTTGGTTCGCATATAAGTTAAATCTGATTAATAAGGGCCTTCGTTCATCGCAGATAAATGAATAAATGAGCAACGCAACCTCAATTTATAGACGGTATTGAAATGTGTATTCGATACAAATTACGTTTCATATTTTCAAATACGTACTTTAATACTTTTATACAGCAACCTCTTGAACTTTGTACAGTAGTCTAAACCTACGCCACGTTAAACATGTTTAGGTTTGCACTTTATAACATACATTTGTTTTAGAACTGTATAATCTAAATTTATTAGCTAAATTAAATATTAGTAAACAATGCACAAAGATTTTTCTTTACGTACATATACATATTATATGCTTGTTTAATTATTTACTACTTCACTTACCAGAGGCAACTGATTTAGGATGAACGACTTGAACGTCTCCCAAAAATTCAACGGAAGTTTGCTTTTCTAGTCTGAAAATATAGTCCTAAAATTCTACAAAAAAAGTATCGACATAATAAATTACTTTATTATTATTATTATTATTATTATTATTATTATTATTATTATTATTATTATTATTATTATTATTATTATTATTATTATTATTATTTCAAGACAATTTCTCGAGCGCAGTAAACATGGCTATCGAAGCAAAGTCGAGAGCGCTTTACAAAAACGATTGTTTGTCACCTTCTATTCTGGAGTTTGGTTTTGCTCTTTTCGCTGTGACGCAATCGTAGACAATTCTACGGAGTCACAAAATGCGAGTATTCAGACCGAAGTCCAGACACAGTCCCTGTCTCAGATCGTCTCCTTCCTGTGATTATGTATTATGATGCAGGCACAACGCGTCACGCGATTGATTTGCTGAAAATGACGACAAGAAAAACGAAATAGCGCAGTTCTAATAAACAAAAAATGAGAGTAAACAGAAGAAAGGTAAGCTTTATTTATGATTAGGACTGAATACTGAAAGGGCTGAATCATTCTTTCTATCCATCTCTCTCAGCAGCAGCAACAATAACTACGGTACTACTTCTACTACGGTACTATGGTACTATGGTAGTAGCAAAATGGGTGCATATATATATATATATATATATATATATATATATATATATATCCCTTTCGCTAATACTGTAGTGGTGGAAGCACTGTAGTGTTAGTAGTTGTAATAGTAGTAGTAATAGAAGTAGTAAGTAGCAGTAGTATTAATAGTAGTAGTTGTTGTTGCAGATATAGTAGGCCTAATAGTAGCAGTAGTTGATGTTCAGTGATAGGGTTTCACTTTATCGAAAGAGGTAAGTGCGAAGTCTATAACCGTAGACATTCTTATGATTAATTTTGCTTGTCATCTTTCAAGATGTACAAAGTCGCTAAATGTCTTTGGAAATAATATTTTGAATTGCTGACTAGTAGAAAGAATCGTGCAAATCATTTTCAGATTTCTGGTCACCCCCACCCCTCCTACGAAATACTTCTTTCACCGTCGCTCGTAAGGTCGTGTGTTTAAAATTCTCCAACCGGTACAAGGACTGTTTGCGCGAAACACGAAGCGATCTCATATCAGTATAAAACTGTCAGCGATTTAATAAAAGATAGTAGGCCTAGTGATTTTTAAAGAAAATCAATTTCTGAAATAATATGCTTATTTGACGGCAGTGCCGCCCACAGAAATTTTTCTAGGGCGGGGACAAAACACAATGGTCGCGATTAATATAGTTTTTCAAGATATTCAAGTTCACGGTTCTTAATAAAGTTTCTCCATTTCGCTTTGTGTATCAGTAGCGTTTTAGTGTGAAGCAATTGGTTAAAATCAAAATATACACTGTAGATGGTTCTAAAATATAGATTTGGATTTCTTAGAGGGATAAATGCCCTCTCCAGTGGCGTAGCCAGGTTTAGCAACAGGGAAGCGGCGAGCATATTAGGAAGGCGCCACCTTTTCATTCCACACATCAAAAGGCCCCGAGAAGCCGTCGCATCGGTTCAAAAGGTGCCGCCACATCGAATTTTTCGCTAGGCAGGAATCAAAAAGTCTTGACGAGCAAAAAAGGTCCCCGAGACCGATAGTTTGTTGTTCCTCTCTTTCATCTTAATTTTTGTAATTTAAAATTTATTATATTACCAAAAAACGAAAAAGGCGCCACTTTTCTGAAAATTTCCTCAGGGTAGCGGCCGCTCCCCTGCGCCTCTAGCTACGCCACTGGCCCCCTCTTGCCCCAATGTGTGGGCGCCCACGTTTGACGGGTAGGCCCTGCCTATAAAGAAATTCAATGTTAAAAGTGATGTTGCGTGATTACAAACCAGATACGAGTTGCTCAATCGGCGATGGTGAGACGCTGTGCCAATGCCGTCCTAGGCGAACGGCAGAGGCCGAGAAACGATGGCGGAAGGGTTTGAAGCAGGGACGTCTTCCGACGGCAGGGGACCGTCGGCGGACAAGAGGCAGAGGCTGTCGCACCGCTCCCACCACGACTGCCCTCCCCATCGTCACGAGAGGGACGGCGCCGCTGATGTCATCCTACGCCCCGTTTATGGCTCCCCTGCAGAGCACGGCGGCACTTCTTCTCCTCCTCCTCCTCCTCCTCCTCCTCCTCCTTCTCCTCTTCAAACCAGACGACAGTCTCAGAGGGACGATTACGACGGTGCAACCGGAAGTCAGGCTTGTGTCAGTCTCAGAGATCTTTTGCACGCGGGTAGATACAAGATCTATATTGAAAATAATGCATCTGCATAAGTTACTACTATTTCTCCAGTTGTGCCTCTCTCGCTCTCTCTGTCTGTCTTTCTTTCTCTCTCTCTCTCTCTCTCTCTCTCTCTCTCTCTCTCTCTCTCTCTCTCTCTCTCTCTCTCTCTCTGTGTGTGTGTGATAGAGAGAAGAAAGAAGAGAGTGAGAGAGAGCGCTTGTGTACATAAGCGTAAGCTGGATTAAAAAGTGGGGGGAGGGTCAACTACTATATCTCTGAACTTCTCAACTTCTCTCCTCTTTCGAAAGCCTAACCTCTCAAAATGGCGGGGGGCCTAGCCTAGCAGCCAAATACTGTAGAAGTTTATTGCCTACGGCCTTACGTGTGTGTGTTTTGTGTTGTGTCTATCTGTTTATTTAAAAAAATTAAACTACTTTATTGCTGTCAAGAGCAATGGTAGATTTTAAACAAAGCAATGGAGGGAGGTCGAACTACTCTCGCGCCAAGCTTCTTGGGCTTCAGTGGGGCCACATTTCGATCCCAATGGACGTGACGTCGTTCTCGATCGGATGAAGTGTTAAACCTCCGAGTGTCCAAGAGACACAGATATTTGAAAATTGATCGTAAGACTTCGTCAAAAGTGATATAACAACTAGCGGAGCTATAAAGCTAGTCTGTTAAAGATGTCAGCTATCACAATCATAGATGTAAAAAACGTCGAAAAAATAATAAAAACCGTTAAAAACGTAAAAACAAAAACACTTATTACATCTAGGCCTATGATTACAATAATGATGGCGACTGCACTTTAGGAATATAGGCCTATGTCAGACACACAACACACTCTCTTTCTCTTTCTTATAGGTCTAACAAGAGGTCAGTGCGAATAAAGTGAATAGTGAACAGTGTTTTATACAGGCCTGTTAAGAGGGAGATCCCTCTTCAAAAATAAAATCCCAGCACTTACACGAATTTTGCATTGAACTGTGTCTTTTCTCCTCCAACCAAGTCGATCCTCCCCTGAAAGCCTCAATCCCCGACAAAGGCCTGGAGTCTGGATAAAACTCATAAAACACTGATAGTGAATCAGAATAACAGCGTTAATTACAGATCTAGGCTAAGTTAGTTGTCGTTTTCAAATGTATACATGTTTCATCACGCAGCTTACAATCAAGTTCTCTTATTTTTGACTGCAACAGCAAAAGTGAACTACCGCCCAAGTGATTCAATCCATTCTTGCAACGTCTCATCGATTTTTTTCTTTCTAAACTCAAATCACTTCACTTCAAAAATTCATTTTCCCCATATCAGTCAACCGCGCCATGGCCCTTTTGATTAAATGACCCTGCATGAATGACCCTCACATTTGGCTATACAACTACTTGATACTAAGATTAAGCGCCTAGGAATAAGGAGATATTTCGGTGCCGCTTTTGAAAGCGCTATAGAAATTAGCTAGATTTTACTTACATAGGAAGTATGTAAGTAAAATCTAGCTAATTTCCATAGCGCTTATTACTTATAGTAAGTATGTAAGTAAAATCTAGTTAATTTCTATAGCGCCTTCAAAAGCAGCACCGACGGAGCTCCTTATTCCTAGGTGCAAGAAGGTCGGCTGTTTCTTTTTTTTAGATGGTGGACTTTATCTGGAGAGACTGCACGAAATGATCGAACGCCAGAAAGAGGAATGGTTTAGAAGCAAAGATCAGTCGACGGTCGAAGACTTTTCTCCTCGACCGAACGCCGCTCCAGCGGGCGGCCAAGACAGCGGACATCGTCGTCAATTCCAGACAGACGCGACCCCCACCCTCAGCAGACACTCCGCTGCCAACCAGACCGAATCTTCCCTGATGACGGAACCCGATTCTCCCGGAACCGGTCGAAGTCTACCAGGGACGGCGGGTCGGTTCGACCACACGGAATGCGGGTCGTTGCAGCGGTTCGACCATCGTGACCCGAACAGTCAACAAGCACATCGTCAGCAAACCGAGCCGTTGATATCTGAAGCAGGAAAAGCGATGCCGTCCAAAACGCTCGAACCGGCGAATCCGAAGGGGCGCGTGGCACAACACCACCATCACCACCACCACCAACACCAATCACATACGCCTCAAAACACCACTCCTCGGTACCCAATGACGACCGGTTCAGCTTGTCACAAGGACTCCGAACAAGCGGGCAAGTCAAGCCAGGAGCACCCGTCGTTTGAGCAGCAGTTGTGCGCAGAATTCGAAATTCTCACAGCGCTTGCCAAGAGCCTCAAGAACAGCGGCGGTCCGACCAGCGCCAGATCTCCTCCTCCTTCTACGGCGTCGCCCTCTTTCGAGAACTGCGTAATTTCCGAGATGCGTTCCATCAGATCCCAGTGTCTGGCTTACTGTCAGACCTTAGACCAATCCTCACGACAACAACAACAACAACAACAACAACAACAACAGCAACAACAACAACAGCAGCAGCAACAACAACAACAACAGCAACAGCGATCCTTTCTGGCGGCGGCGGCGGCGCAGCAGGAACAACGGGCAGGGGGCGCCCAGTTGACCGGTCCCATCACCCCCTTCGAACAGGAAGTTCTCGCGCTCGTCAGAAACCTGAGACAAGCCCACGAGCGCTTCCTCAGCTTGACCGCGGGTCGGGGCCAGAGCGGATGCATCCCCGCCGGCGGTCACCCGGAAGCGTCCGTGCCGCCGTACGCGTCCGTGCCGACGTCCTTCGAGGACCTGGTGCTGGGGAAACTCCGGGAGCTGAGCGCGCAGATCGGCTTCCAGGCCACCGCAGCGCCGGTCCATTGGCCGAAGACGAACGCCGGCCACGAAGCGTCGTTCGCTGCCAACAGAGCTTCTCCTCCTCCTCCTCCTTCTCCTCCTCCTCATCCGCCTAGCGGTCATCGTCAGGACGGCGCACGGATCGTGACGAGCAGAGGAACGCAAACGGGGGGCGTCGGCTTTGATATCGGCTTTTCACAGCAAGACAAGGCGGTCAACACAACGACGACTGCGACCACCGGATTCGACCTGCCGCCGCCGCCGACGGCAGCGCAGGGCAAACTGTCGCCTCCTCCTCCTCCTCCTCCTCTAGATATGAGCACTGATCTGTCGGTCAGAAACGACCAAATGCGTGACCTTCGTCCGGTCGACGCCAGAAAGAAACCGCGTGAGCTGATCATTACGTTTTCCTTCCGAAAATGTCAAATTCTAAATCAGTCGGTATAGTAATCGATTCGATACTAACGATCTCTATCGCCTTGATATATGCATGTATTCGATTTTTTTAAAATTGTCGTGCGCAAATTCGTGTGACAAATGAAAATATAATGCAAGAATGAATGACCGCTGAAGAATTAGAGTCTGCGCAATGTTTCCTATCCTGTAGGCCTATTTACGGGAAATTAGATTGGTTAGGAAATTAGATAGGTTTATGACATGATTTCATGATTTCGACTGAATCGTGATGCCTTCTATTATATACAGGGTGGCGCAAAAAAACCGAACTACAGTTGTCACATTTACTGTGCAGGTTTGCATTTAATATAGTCCGGTTTTTTCGCGCCACCCTATATATATATATATATATATATATATATATATATATTAATTAATATATATATATTTATATATATAATATATAATTTATATTTTTAATATAATATATAATATATATATATATATATATATATATATATATAAGGCCTACATAAGGCCTATATAATTAAGGTCTATATATTGCGAATTGTAGATGAAAGTCTTGTGCAAGGAAAGAGATGTTTCGAAGACGATTTCCGGTGCGTGTCTAACTGTTAAATCTTAGTTAATGCACTGCTAAACGGTTTCTATTTCAATCTAATTTCAACAAAATATTTCAATGCCACATTTGATGAACTTCCGTTGCGTCAATCAGAAAACGCTAGAATGCCAGATCATCGCATTTCCAGTTTCAAGACACAGCGAACTTATATCAGAGGAGTGGAGCAGATGGTTTGGAGTAGTTTCCCCCTCTACTTAGTTAACATCGTCATATCCACCCGTCTTATCGTCGGCGTGTGCAAGTTCCTAGGCCAAGCAGTGGCTGCTCCACATGGATGGCCCGGGGTCTGTGCCCCCTATTGAATGTCTGCCCTCCAGTGGCTCCCCTGTTGTGGCACTATACTTACCTCTACATACCTTTCAACAAATGGTTGGCCCCTTGCTTAGAAGTTGTCACTCCAACGGCCCCCACACTTGACAAATCCTGGAACGGCCACTTAAGCCAATAACCACTTTTATTCATAGTCGAGTATTTAGAGTATAGCTGGACATTCTCTTTGAAATAATCTGACTCCGCCCGTTTGCTTCTTGGCTTCTCTCCTCTAACTACCTATTTAGTAAGCGACTCCAAAGCTGAACAGAGAAGCCAATAGGGGGCTGTCCATTAATTACGTCAACAATTTAGGGGAGGGGTTTGAAAAAGTTTGACAGTTGTTGACAGGGGAAGGGGGGTTCAAGAGAAGTTGACGTCAACAATTTCACTTTTTACAAATATTCAAAAAATAGGAAATTCCATGGAATACTACTTATTACAATGGAAAAAAGCATAGCAGAAAAGGTCATCACCACCACATTTTGACACTCGATGAGCAAAACAGGGAAAAATGGTCATCACCGCAAAAATAATAACCTTGTTATTGGGACCTGTCATTGATCTTTAGGGGATCAAAAGTTTTTGACATAATTATAGGGGTAACTGAAAGTCGACAGTTGTTGACAAAGGGGGGGTCAAAAATTGTCCAAAAATTGTTGACATAATTAATGGACAGCCCCTAGTCGCTATACAGCTATACAAAACAATACATTACATTATTCTCAGGTAAATTTCATAGTATTTTGCCACGGCCTACGGGTGATGTTGCGAACAGGCAGATCGAATGATCGGTTGATGTTTGTGTGTCAGGCGAGATGACTGCTGTGATGACGACGACGACGAAGACGTGAGAAGTACGACGAGGAGTCGCCCAGAAGAGCGCGGCCACAGGGCTGCCAAGAGCGGCTTCTACAAGAACGCGGCTCAGCCTCGTCATTGTCCCAATGTATCGTTTCGAGAACCGCTTACGGATATGGACTGTGCAAAGATCCTGGCTTCCGGTACCGTCAGTGTTGCCAGTTCTGGGGTTTTCTCGCTAGATACGGGGTTTTCGGGGTCGTCTGAGTGATTTTTATGGAATCGGGGGGTTTTGGGTTTCTGGGTATTTGTTCGTAAATTTTGTTTTTTGGGTAGGCTATAGCTGTTGTCAGCGTGATCAAGTTTGTGTTGGCTATGGGGGGAACAGAGACAGTGCGATTGAGGGAGAAGAGAAAAAAAGATAAATTTCTTGCTTGTCAAGACTTGTTACGCAAATATAGCGAAGTGATGTCACTGATGTGACAATTTTGACAATTTACCTGCAAGATCGAACTTAAAAAGGCCTTAATTACAGTATACGGAACAACGGTAGAGTTTCATGAGACTGGCGACAATTTGGTAAGGAATTTTCGAGCTTCGATAACGATGACAAACGAAAGTTACGAAACCAACAAATGTATGTGTCTCTAATTTCTCTAGACTGCGTAGAGTCATCTGACGAATGTGGTGATGTCATTGAGGAAGTCGACGTTGACTGCTGCGACTTAATCCGATCTCCAGATCGCCTTCCAGTCTTCCAAGATCAATACGATCGAATGTCCTGCGATAACAACGAACACCCTAATAGGAAATACCCGATTCCAGGAACTCAGTACATAAACCCGAACATGGCGCCATATCCTCCTGAGCTCAGCACAAATTCTTTCAACCGTTTTCAATACCAGCCGCCGAATGCTCAGACGCCCGCCGCGCCGCTTGAACTTTCTCAATACGTGCCTCCAGTTCCCCAACAGATGGCGTTCCATCCTGCTCAAAATCAAATCCCAAGGATCCAATCAACTAATATCACTAGTCTTCCGATCGTAGAAATCCCACAGAATTCCTTTGGCGTCATCCAGTGTCAAACTGCGGGCATTCAGTCAGCAGTACCCAATCTTTCACAGTATCCGATCTCAGAGACACCAATGACTCCTTACAGTATTATCATTCATGGTCAAACTCCCGGCATCCAACCAATGGCACCAAACCTTTCACAGTATCCTATCCTAGAAACACCGATGACTTCTTTTAACGCTATTCCGAGCCAAACGCCTGGTTTTCAACCGGAAGCACCAAACCTTTCACAGTATCCTATCTTAGAAACACCGATGACTTCCTTCAACGGTATCCAATGTCAGACTCCCGGTATTCAACAGACATTACCCAACCTTTCGCAGTATCCAATTTTAGACACCCCGCTGACTCTCTTTAACGGTGCCCAGTGTCAGACTCCTGGTATGCAACCTGCGTTGTCGAACCTTCCACAGTTTCCAATCTCGGAATCGGCGCCGACTTCGACGCCGACGAAAAGATACAACACGACCTCGTATGTCGCCGATTCCAATAATTTTTCAACCCGATTTCTTCAATCGAACTCACTCGACGGCGACAAATACAAGACCCGATGCGGCACCGATTCCATCGCACGGCAACCGGTGACGAGCTCCATCACGAGACCCGGAGACATCCAACCGGTCCACCGCCTCTCATCGGCGACGGAACAACGGGATCCGTTACGCGCCGGTCATTTTCACGGCGGCGCAGACAAACTGGACTGCGAGAGATTTCACGCCAAGGAACCACTGCGCAGCTCCAAACCGCCGGTAACTCTGTCTTCGTCGTCGGATCGCGGTCGAACAGACGCGCTTTCGAATAATTCGAGAAAGTTCTACGACGACTGCTTCGAACCGCTGTCGCGACCTAACGACGTTCCCGATCGCAACGCCAGCGAAGACCAGAACAGTCATCGTTGGACGAAGGTGACACTCGACGGCTGCGACCAGGAGGACTCGCTCTGGTGGGACTGCGGCCCGAAGGACGAACCTCCCTTCCGATCGAGTTACCACAGTCTGCCGATAGACTGCGACGGCAGGTCGGGGTTCGACGGGGCAGCGGCGGCGGGCAGCGGCTGCGAGCAGCAGCAGCAGCAGCGGAGTCGACGACCGCCTTCATACTGCGAGAGTACGGACACGGGGCGTGCCTCCTATCCGAACGCAAGGAACAGCACGCAGCTGTTCAAGCAGCTGAACGCGTGGTGTCGAAGGGGACACAGGCCGGCGGCGGCGAAAGGACAGGCGGACGGCAAGCGCTTGCGACGACACCACAGCCCGTCGCCGTCGTCTTGCATGACCTCGACGGCAAATTACCGAACCAAGGCAAAACGTCCGTTATCAAAGGGCAGGGAGAGGAAGCTGAACTGCAGAGAAATACTGGCCGCTGTCGATAACTTCTGCCCTAAGTACGACCCTTGCCCCGACAGCCCGTCTGATTCCGATTGTTAGCCATGGAGGGACGGTTGAAAGAGATGATAACATTGATAAGCTGATTGATCTGCTGGCCGGCATCAATGTACAAATTTTATATCAACCACAAATTATAATGTATACGCTACTTTGAAATCATGCTTTAGAAAGCAATGGCGCAGCAGCTGCGTAGGTATAGTGTCGTTATTTCTAATTATTTATTGGAAGTAAAAATCGAATTAGAGTCTGCTGTTAAGTTGACATCGTAAAGTTGCAAGTTCTGATAAAATTACCATAGGCAAGTTGCGTAACAATCATCGAAAGCAATTAATGCGAGCATTAAACGAAAAATATGAACACAAATACAGGCCCTATACTTACAGTGTATTAGGCCTATGTATATCAAATATTTAACTGTGGAAACTCAAGATATTGCAGTGTTAACACATTTAATGAAATTGATTAAATCAGTCCTACGATTATTCCGAAATTCCGAAAGAAATTCTTTCCAGACAAATCAGACATTTTAAAACAGGCCCGTAGGGCCGTAGGAAGTGGGGGGTGCGTGGGTACAGGCGCACCCCTGGAAAAAATTAGGGTGTGCAGTGCACCCCCTGGAAGATGAGACTGGTTTTGCTTATCAAGGTTTCTGAAGACACGATAAAGGAAGGGTGATGACATTTTTTTGCTTGTTAATTACTGTGCCCCCAGTGGTGCCGTACAACGTGCATTCAAATCAGGACGATTCGTGAAGCTGCAATGAATAGCTTCGTCAAACGCTCCGTCGATTATAAACTGTTTGGTTGCATGGGCGTCCGCAGAAATGTTTCCAGGGGGTGCAAAACAGGGTCTTGTGACAAAATAAATGAAAATTTTTTCCAGGGGTTGCAAGAAGATCAATCAATCAATCAATAAACTTCTATGGCGCCACCAGGGCCTCCGAGAGGGAGGGGCAGAGGCAAATGCACAGGAGCCCGGCGCAGTGGCGGCTCTAGGATTTGGCAAGTGGGGGGGGCCGTTGGGTGGCAACTTCTAATCATGGGGGCCAACCATTTGCTGTTTAATGTATGTAGCATTAAGTATAGGGTCCCAACTGGGGGGGGGCACTGGAGGGCCAGACACTCAAAAGGGGAGACAGGCCCCCTGATTCCCCTCCCCTCCCCCCCGGTGGAGCCGCCACTGGCCCGGCGGTCTCGAGGGGGCCCGGGCCGATGATGAATATGCATAATTAACAATAATAACAATAAAACAATAAAGAAAGGGGGCCCGGCGAGTAAAAGGGGGCCCGGACTTGAGGACATCAAAACATCAAAATGAACAGTGTGAACAGGGGCGTCATTTGGGAGAGGGGCAGGCGGGCCCCCAAGAAAAATGAAGAAATAATGTATTAAGTGAATAAATAAATGTGAAATGTGCAAGAAATCGCCAAAATTGTCCAAAATTTGCCGGAAAATGTCAAAAATTTTCAAATTTGCCAAAATTGGTCCAAAAATTGCCCAAAATTTGCCTATAATTGCCCATAATTTGCCAAAATTTGGCCGCCGTTGACTTTTGTTGAAGGAGGGGTAGTGAGGAAAGGGGTCGGCCGCGGCTTCAGTATTCAGTTGCATAGTGCCTTCAGTTAACAACCCCACTTTGCACAAGCTGGCTACGCCACTGCGCGGCGACCCCCCTCTATTTCTGAAAGACTTTATAATATCGCTTGAATTAGTTGACCATTTTTCGTGGCATTTCGTACGCTCTAGAATAAAATTGAGGCTGAATATATTGACTATTCTAGCACGGTTTGATTCAATGAAGATGGGGACACAAGAAAATGTGGATATAATTCGTTTCATCACTCTTATGAATTTTTGCTTATCTTTTTGCCTACTGTTGGAATAGTCCATGGGGGTCGTCCATAAATGACGTAACGCCCTTTTGGCACTTTTTTGACCCCTACCCTCTACGTAACGCGACGTAACAAAATGTCAGTCCCCCTAAAATATGACGTAACAACGGGCCGACCCCCTCTATTTTTGAAAGATTTCTGAAGACTTTAAGATGTCGCTTGAACTAGTAGACCATTTTTCATGGCATTTTGAACGCTCTAGAATAAAATTGAGGCAGAATTTATTGACTATTCTAGTACGGTTTCATTCAATGGAGATGGGGACACAAGAATATGTGGATATAATTCGTTTCATCACTCTTATGAATTTTTTTTTATCTATAGCCTAGTGTTGGAATAGTTCTTGCGCAGTCCAATGTCAAAGAGAGTATCAATTTTAAGATATTTTTCCGGCCTATAAAACCTGTGATACAAGAAACCAGATATCTTAATAACCCTCTTATATCTCGATCGACGTTGTAGACATTTGACAAAGAATAGATTTCTAGAAGACTTCGTATAATGTCGTTTGACATAGCTCACCATTTCTCGTGGCATTTGGAACGCTCTAGAATAGCCTAAAATTGAGACTGAATATATTGCTTATTCTAGTACGGTTTGATTCAATGGAGATGGGGACACAAGAAAATGTAGATATAATTCGTTTCATCACTCTTATGAATTTTTGCTTATCTAATATCTACAGCCTACTGTTTGAATAGTCTTTAGGGGTCGTCCATAAATCACGTAACGCCCTTGTGGCACTTTTTTGACCCCCTCCGCTCTCCGTAACGCGACGTAACAAAACGTCAGACCCTCTAAAATATGACGTAACAACGGGCCGACCCCCTCTAATTTTGAAAGATTTCTGAAAGACTTTATAATGTCGCTTGAAATAGTTGACCATTTTTCGTGGCATTTCGAACGCTCTAGAATAAAATTGAGGAGGAACATATTGACTATTCTAGTACGGTTTGATTCAATGGAGATGGGGACACAAGAAAATGTGGATATAATTCGTTTCATCACTCTTATGAATTTTTGCTTATCAATAGCCCACTGTTGGAATAGTCTTTAGGGTTCGTCCATAAATGACGTAAAACCCTTTTGGCACTTTTTTACCCCTCCCCTCTACGTAACGCGACGTAACAAAACGTCAGACCCCCTAAAATATGACGTAACAACGGGCCGACCCCCTTCTATTTCTGAAAGACTTTATAATGTTGCTTGAATTAGTTGACCATTTTTCGTGGCATTTCGAACGCTCTAGAATAAAATTGAGGCTGAATATATAGATAGTCCTAGACCTAAAGCCATTTGCTGCCCCTAACTTTGACATCTGTTTCAAATGCCTGCTAAAATCAAAGGCAATGCTATCTTTTGAATATTATTTTAATGCTGGCCTTCAACAATTCTGATAGAAAGTAAAATGTTGAAAAGCAGTTAAACAAAATGCTTGCTGCCTCCAAATTGTTAAAAAGCCTTCTGTCACTATTATTATTTCTGTGCAAGGTCTGCATTTGAAAAGCCCCATGAAATTGTTTCACAAATCTTGCTAAGTTCATAAAGTTCAGGAACATGGTTAAATCTTCCCCTCATGCATGTCTGAGAATGGGGAGGCATGACATGAATTGCCATACAGTATTTGCCAACTAATATATCTGGACAAATGTACCATTTTAACTTTAATTTTGACTCTTAGGCCATCAACTGGTTGCATCATGCAGTAAGCCAAGATTTCAAATCAAATCAAAGCGCTAATCATGGCATCTAATCATGGCACTGAATATGCTTTGGGAGGAAAAGTCTTAACCACAACAGAGGTAGAAAGAGGCTTGGGGTGCTCATCCCTAGCAGTATGAATCCAATCAGTGGCATAGCTAAGGGGGTTTTAGGGTCAAACCTCCCCTCTGGTTGTCCTGCAAAATTTTTTTTATTGCGGATCAATATAGTTCTACGGGCTCATACACTATACACCTAAATAATTTCCATGAAGGAAGATAATTAATAGCTGATAACCTTTTTTGCTTGTCAGAATTTTCCGAAGTTGGGAATCATAACCCTCCCTTTGGGAAATCCTGGCCACACCACTGAATCCAATCCATCTCTACAATCAACGGAGGCAGCTAACAAGGGCAACCAGATGTTGGGAATGATGAAAAGACAATAGTGAGCTGAGATTTTTTAGTGTTAGTGTAGTGTTTTAGTGTTAGTGTAGTGTTTTAGTGTTAGTGTAGTGTATTTACGGAATAGTTTGGACGAAAAGGTTGCAACAGTTGAAACAATAAATGGACTCAAAGGTTATCTAGGAAAGCTGGGTTATCAATGGCTAGGAGTCATTATAACTGTTTTTCACACCTCCTATACCACTGGAAATCATGTTATTAAACCAGTTAACTCACTATACAATTTATGTTTGGCCTTCCAACTGTCATTATAGTTTTTCTACTAATCAAATATCAGAATCTAGAAAAATCACACAGACTAACCAACCAAAATGACTGTCATTTATAAAATTTAAACCTTAATGCAAACAAAAGTCCAGGAACCATGGACATCCTACAAAACATTAAGCACTGGCCTTGCAGCCGATTAACAAAATGTGTTACCATTAATAATTATGCCAGGCAAGATCATAAATGATAACAGACCCTGGAAACACACTGTCCCTTAATAACTCATAAAATCCGAAATGATATATTACTCATTTGCCAATAATATATTAAATATCCAGTTACCGGTATTTTCAAAGTCAATCATCAGAACTGAATATCTGCTTAAGT
Organism: Metaphire vulgaris; assembly: GCA_018105865.1. Lineage (NCBI taxonomy): Eukaryota > Metazoa > Annelida > Clitellata > Crassiclitellata > Megascolecidae > Metaphire > Metaphire vulgaris. The sequence goes on from CM030844.1 coordinate 12,746,986, forward strand.
TTCAAGCACACGTAGCCATGTACAATGGTGAATGCAAAATCAACATAGAGCAAAAATGTCTTTGTCTCTTGGCACAACAACAAATGACAATTATTATAAACACATTTTTATCTATCTCGCAGACCAAAACAAAAATTTTAAACAAGGCGATTGACTTCCAGATGCTGAAAAATAAAGCACATTTTATTTTGCCTTTTCATTTCCATGTTCAAGTTTCACTTACTATGACAGAGAACATTTTGCTATGTTCAAATGGGTTTCCAGCATTCAGATACAGAGAATAAAACTTGAAACTTCTTAACTTAAACTTTACACTATACCCGACTACCAGGACATATTTTTCAGTCAAAGGATGTCAGTGATCTGTTACTGGATCTTTAGTGTAGTTTTTCCTAACTTGATAATTTGAAATCAACGATGGCAAAAATCAAGCTTCAAGTCACGGATATCATACGAAGTCAAATGTAAGAACCTAAAAACGCCCTATCTAAAATCAGAATTGGAATTAGTTGAATCATTAAAAATAGTAACACGGTACATTCACTGCCTATATGAATGTTCAATTAGAGTCCACAAGGATACACACGGAATGTAAAACATCAATTAAAGAGCATTAGAAGAGCTACAATATATAAGAAACTGGCCTTTGCAGCAAGTGAAAAAGTACTAAACGAAATAAACGTAAATCATTATATCGTATATATATACAGTACATATACATGATCTTCGTGAACTAAGTAGCAAGGGCATTATTTTTACATAGACACAAATTTCCTTTTCAGCTTGGCCTTGAGTAAGGCAGAAATAGCAACAAAGACAAATTAGCTATGGTAAACTAGCTGTCTTGTAATTGTGCAGCAGGTTACTGTTACTATTATTATTTTTATAACTATTATATACTATTATTATTATGCTGATGATTAATCTGGTGCTTCAGCCAAAAAGGAAGAGTTTCTTCAGAATATTCCTTAGCACTTGCATTTTAGAATGCTTTCTTATTCATCCCTGTCATCACAGGCTTACTGTTGTGAGTAAAGTACAGACTTCAGAAACAGTTTTATCCCACCAACTTCTTAAAGTCCTATTTTCTCTAAGACATTTGGCATAGCCAGGGCTCAAGAAGATAGGAAACCCATCACTTATACACTACACAGGTGAATCTAGTCCAGAATGATTATGGAATTTGGCAGAGTGCTGTGAACTTCTGTAGCGGGATCTGTGGCGGAGCCCAGACTCAAAAATTATGGCAATATTAGAATAAAATCATGAACTTTGGAGCAATTCTGTAGACTACTTGACAACTGAAACTTGCAGTCTGCATTTATGCATGCAGTACAGACATGGTTAACTCGAGCTTTATCAAGAAAAGTTTTGTGCAAGACAATGATCAACAGAAAAAATATGGCAAGTTGTATAAAAAGTTTGCTGACTGTAAAGAGATGAACGTGTAACAGTGACACAACATGGCTGATGCCACAAAACCACGAGCGTTCCTGAAACATGTAAACCGCAGCTACAATAGAAACAAAGGGACTGAAAACACTGATCATAATGGAATAACACACATAAAAATCCGCTGCAGTTAGATGCATTTAATGATAAAGAACGATCAAAGCTTCTATTCCAAACACAAGCAAGCAAATACGTTTGACTGAAACAGGAAAACGCTGAGCTCTCCAATTCTAAAGGGTCTCTGCCATCCAGAGAATATGCAAAACAGCCACTGTTATGAATAATGAAGATTTACATGTATTCAAGGCATAAAACATCATGGTTAGTACAAGCCAAATGAATACAGTGAGATTAACGAGAGACAAAAATGCTAAGTAAGTTTAAAGATCTGTTTGTCAGCTGACAAAAGTCATAATTTATAGTCTCATAGGCTGACCTTCTCAATGACTACCACTTTTGTGCCTATAGACCAATACGGAACTTGTGTTGATTGATACTGTAACAGGGTCACCGACCTTGACTACTGAATTGTTCATTTTGTCATATTCTAGAATGCTTGCTTATTTACCAACAATGTCTGCAGTAGCCAGAAAATCACTATTATTATTATTATTATTATTATTTATTATTATTATTATTATTATTATTATTATTATTATTATTATTATTATTATTATATTATCATCATCATCATCATCATCGTCATCATCATTAAGACAACTTATGTAATGCCGTGGTCATGGCCAAGGCCAAAGTCTAGGGCGATTTAACAAATGTCACTTGTATGATTTGTTGAATAAGTAAGTCTTTAGATTCCTCCAAAATGATCAAACACAATAATTGGCTTTCGCGACATTCACAGGCAGCGAGTTCCACAGAATCAGATTACCGTGTGAAGCCGATCTGTCTCCGAACCTAGCGGCCTTGGCTGGAGGTGGAACAGTTAACTGCTCGTGGCTCTCCTAGCATATTTAACTGTAACGTCAAAACTCGGGTCCTCCAAGCCACTTTTGACACGCACAGTGGCTTACCGGTAAGTGATTTCAAGGATTAAACTGGTTCTGAGAGTCATGGATAACAAAAGGATTTAAAGATACAACTAAGTGGCATAATGCACATGATTTCTTGTTCCATTAGCAATTGGCTCTTAACTGGATCCAACTGCAGTTGATCAGCTAAATCAGTAACTCTCTCAGCTCTCTGGTCCACTCATAATCAATCAGGTCCAGTTCTTCATTTTACACTTTACACAAAAGTTTCACGCTCAGTGCTTTATCCTGTGTAACTCCATAGAACATTATGGTCATTCGACCTGACAAACTTTAAAATCTTATCCCAAGCACTGCTGAGATCAACTGCTGGTAATATTATATACTGTAGATGATCAGATTTTAAAATTACTCAACCAACAGAAGATTCGAGTTTTGAAAAATTCAGCAATTTGTAAGGCTAAGCCTCAAATTAAGAAAAAGATTAGGCAACAGTTTGCAACATCAGTTAGTAAAATCAATAAAATAAAATATCATGCAGGACTCAGTTTCTCTGATTGTCTGTGTGGCAGCATATCTATGTACAGTAAATCGCAAGTATCAAACTGTTTTACGAAATAATCTGAAGCAGCAGAGAGCAGGGCAGGGCTCATCCATATAGTACATATGCAAAAAAGGCATATTTTCAACCCCCTCTCCCCGTTTGAACACCGTACATAAGCAGAATCTCCTAAATCCACCCCGTCAGTGCATACGTACTATGTGGATGGACCCTAGAACAAGCATTCTGTATCTTCACATATAGCACAGTACTTAAACCTAAACTGACACAACATCAATTAACAAATAAATTTTTGGATATAATCACAAAGCCTATCGACAAGCTAGGCCTAAATATAAACTATATCCATTCATATTTCAGATGGATAATTACTCAAAAGACATCATATTCCATGACCTTTTGCTCAAACTGATTTCACAGAATTAAGAAATAACAATCTATTGCTAATGCATACCCACATAAGAAACAGACAGCAGCTGTCAAGTGAGAAACGTGTTAGAAGAAGAAAAAAAATCAAATTCAAAATCAAAATCGCGGATGGAAATAACATTGAGCACGAAATGCATTGAGGTAAGCTAGCTGCATAGCAACAATGATGCCCATGTTAATAATAATTGCTCTACACAGGCTGGTATCTGTAACTTTTTGAAATGCACATCTCAGTATCAAGGGCTCCAGTTGAACTTCACTTACTTCAAATCCCGAGCACGATGCCAGAATGACCACAGTTGTACTGCATTCAGTAGTCCAGATACATTCAATCTCTCATGTGAAGCTAGCAATAAGGTGTTTATAGCGCAAGGTTAGCACCACAATAATTAAGACCATAACATTATCCTACCTCAGGCTGAAGAGAGGGCAATACATTATTAGGGCTGTGCCGAATTTCAATTTAGGCCGGAACCAAACTTGTAAATAAATGGTGTTGAACTGCAAAACTTGACTGGTATCATGGATGCACATATCCAAATTGACTGTTCAACTGAGCACTAACTCCACTAATAAATTAGTGTATTTGTTATTAGACATATTTTAATCAGAAAAATTATTCATAATCCATCAATTAATATAATTACAAGTTAAAACCTATAACTGCACTTAGCACTCAGGTGTGAAACTGTAAAGAAAACACCCGTGTGTAGCCAGTACAAACCCAGCCAAAATCCGGCCACAATTTGGCCGGAGTCAGTTTTGTGAAAATGGCCGGAATTCGGCTTTGCCAGAACTGGAATTTGGCACAGCCCTATTCATTATCATTTGCCTTTGCAGAATGAAAAAAGTATATGACCCAATAGCAGGAGCAATAAATAGGGCACACAAAAACTATTAGCTGACATCTCAAAAGCTTTGGAACTGGGTTGCTTTGAATTTATCAGTACTGCTTCAAAGATGTAGGTCTCTTTTTTCTAGAAAGATTTAGCTCATCAGCCTTCCTCAGTTTCTCAAATTTTTGGCGCTTTTACTCGTACTTTCCCTCAACTTTCAACATCCATTTGCTTTTGATATTCAACCAGCATTGGCTGAATGGCATTGTTTGAACAGCAGAACTGCATTTTATACAGCTCAAGTACAAAAACTAACTGAAAGCCGACATATTTGTCTGATGATTTTACTGTACCGGTATAAATTGTGTTAAAATTATTCTGCCAGAATTGTGCCATATTCATGCTCGGACTTCTATTCCCACCAATCCTGACCTGCAGGTCTAGCCAAATCCTTGCTGTCCACAAAACCTTAATGTACAGATACTACTTAACTTTTTATAAATTTAAACTTTATTTCTATAAAATCACAATTGCACGTGGCTATCATGAACGATACCCTGGCAAACACAAACTCTAACCAGCAAGAAATCAATTGGGCATCAATAAATGGAATTGTACAGCTACTGTACAACACGCAGACAAATAGTTTTCTATATAACACGAGGAAATATAAAACATAAAGAAATATCTAAAAATTTTGATCATACAATTTTCAACTCTAATTGAATCATTTTAAAATGATAAACAGTATAAAAAAATCACCAGAAATTATAAATCGATGATCTGACAAAAATACAATTGTAACATTCACAGTGTTCACTGTTCACAATGCAATATTTTTTTAATCAAACATTATCCCACAGAAGAGCAAAAAAATTCAGAATAAACAACATTTGCTTAATTAAATTGCACACAATAATAAAAGCAAGAACAAAGTGTCCAACTCATAGCACAAAATCCAGCCCCCCACAAATTTTCATGGGCCTTTAAAAAGCAGTAATATCCTCAAATGGGAAGCTAAAGACAGTGCACATCAATTAATTTTCAATGCTGAGAACAAAATCTGCCTATGTTCTGTCCATTCCATTGAAATAGCATTGCAAAATTAGTGATAATAGGACCATGACATCAGAAGTTAAGAATTAGCAAAAACCATAATACCGGTAATTACCTTTTTTAAACATAGAGTTTAAAACACGTCTCTGTCACTAAATTAATATACCGGAATGGTTCAAATTCCTTGGCAACAAAGTCTGCAAAAAAGTAATAAAATAAGTTCAAAGGGAATGAGCCTTACAAAACTGGTCACTTTCATTTTCACACCCAATTTTCACTTATTCAAGAAAGAGAAACTACATAAACCTTTCAGACAGTAATCAACTTTTTTGCACACATCGTATCAATGCAAAGTATGATTTAAATGAGTAAATGAAAAAGAAACTCAATAAAAAAATTAAAATAAGTTCAAATGACATTGCTCTGCATTTAAATAAATAGTACCATAACTATACATATACAATGACTTGTATGACCAGCAGTCCGCGTTATATAATACTCAAAGGCAAGATGACAGCATGGAACAAAACACCTGGATTTCAATGAGCATGGCAAGGTTTCAACAAATTTAAAATGTCTGCCTAAGGTCATAGTTAAGTATGGCAGAAGGACTTGCATGAAATCAGGTACCGGTACTTTGCAAAAATGAAACTCCTTCACTGAAAATTAACACTTAGCTGTGCCTAGAAGTCTTTTGTTCTTTAGGCTATAACATCAGAGTTTCTTAACCGAGATTTTAATGCACAAAACTTGCGCTGCTATGCCCGAAGCCTACAGTCAGGGGTGGCGCTAGGGGGTGGGTCCGCGGGTCCGGACCTACCCAGTCTCGGGCAGGGGCACCCAAGCAAATCATGCAAATCCGCAGAGAAATTTTGATTTGTGGGAGGGGAGGGGTAGTCTGAGCCTGGTCCTGGTTGTGTAGATTGCATTAGACCCACCCAGCCAACAAAACACAGCGCCACCCTGCCTACGGTACCATTGTGAAAGAGTATATTCAACTCATTCAATTCGTTAGTTACAATCAACAATAATTAGCTTCTACAGAAGTGGAGGATTTGTTAAAATTCCAATCAATGACGTGCAAGACCATAATGACAATACGGGCGCAAATGATATTTAATTACCACAGTCGAAACACGTGGTTGTTGTCTTTTAAACACTGCCGTACCTACAGTATACGAAAAGATGTCAGTGGCAAAATCCACTTTTCCATTCTGACAGTTCCTCTTCACCAATCCTGATTAAGGTACTGATGCTCGTCTGAGGCATTGCCTTCAACGTAATACTGTGTCTGCTTGAGATATTCCTTTAATCGCGGCGGAATCGGCAGACGGTCGATCAGGTCGCGTCGCACGATTCTTACAATCTGAAACCGGCAGATGTGCTGGAGAGAGTGCATGCTCTGCATTCGCGAAACGGGATGCAGCAGCTGGACCGGGGCCGGAGCGTGACCGGGAGCACGAGGACGAAGAAAGTATAGGAACTTCCCGCTACGTGAATGCTCCATCGCCCTCTCGATGAATTCCACGATAGTGGCAGCACCGTGAGATTTCGGCTGCGAGTAGAAACTGAACATGCCTGAAATAGGTCATTATGAAATTTTAACCAGAATTTGGCTGCTATGCAGTAAATAAGAAAGGACTAGCAAAATAGGTTGAAGCAAGACAAAATAATCACAATTTATTAAATTTAGCAATCATGATAACTATGTAACTTGAGCCTATTCTGTCTATCTTTCTAATGTGACTTCTATCATTTAAATAGTTTCCATGACATGTACAAAATCAAATATATGTTGCATTGTTCATTTCTATGGTCTTCTCAAGTTAGATCAAGGTAGGTCCCCTGTGCACTGATGCATGTATAGCAGTTAGTAAATCTTCCTTCGTATGCTTTATCATTCATTCCGCTTCTGTGCTGAAAATATGCACGCTTGAATATGTCAGAAACAATACAATTTTTTCTTTGTCTTGAATAGATTGATCAAATGCACAGTGCAAAAGCAGATGTGCGCCCATTACTGTCAAGTCATTTTATCAATGTAAGATTTATCAATATTTATGCCATAAATACAGAATCTGGAATAACATTACTGACAAAACATTTGCAGAGCACTTCTCTTTGCAAAGCGCCTCCCTTTGTAAAGCACCTTCGTCTTTGGCTCTGCTATGCTTACGGCGCTATATAAACAGTCCAGTATACATGCATACATTCTCCTTCAGAAAAACTCTCTTCTCTACCTTTGTAATGTTCGATTCGAGTGTGATGCGTGGCGCCCTGCGATCGAAAGCTGAGGCTGAGGATGTAACGATCATCTGAACTGTCTCGGACCAGAAATGATCCGTCCGGTTTATCTGCCAACATCGCTTCTGCATTTTCCCAGCCGAGTGGACCCCAGTACCACCCACACTGTCAACATTGACATTAGGCATTCCAAAATGACTCTTCCAACTGACGACATTTCCGTCTTTGAAATTAAACAATTTTCTGCCTATCTTCCAATAGCCTTCAGATTAATGCAAATGAAAACAATCACATTTGCCTCAAAACAAGACTCCCCGAAGGTCAGTGTTCATCAACATTACCGAAATTCACATTGCAGTGTTGAAACAACTGTTCTGTTATTCATAGCCTATAACTACTGTTACTAAGCTAACAAGTGCACAAGTCATTGTTTTTCAAAAACAATTTCTGCTTTATGTTCCTGAAATCAGTTTATAAGTCAAGCAGCCAAAATGTCACTAGTCGATTGGTGCTACAGAATTCCACAAATTTTCTCTCAATTTAGCAGAGGGGTGCTTGATAGGCAGACCAGTGGGGGAGGGGGGAATAATATAATCAGACCAGCAGGGGAGACAGAATTTTGTTATGGTTTCACTGTGCCAAATAAGTTAGCTACCGGTATATAAGTTAATAACAGCATGGAATTTGCCCTTCCCCTTATACTATAGAGTGGATCAGTTGAGGAGTTAGTATTCAGTGACCAAGAACTGCCCCCCTTCCTCTCTATAAATATCACTTGCTGCATGTCAGCGTTTGGCTAGTGTTCATCTACTTAAGGAGTTGCAGGGCAGACAATCCTTAACACGAAGTCAATCAGATTCTGCTACTCATCACACCAGTCAGCATTTTGCTGAAGACGGCGGTTTTAGGGGACAGGTCCTTCTCGAGGAGCAACCCAGGGTGGTGGAACTCACTGCCGAAGAATGTGACAATGGCGACCTCCCCAGAACTGTTTAAGCATCTTAAGACGCATTTATTTAACATTTCCTACAGCGTTTCTTGTTAAGCGCTCTTGACTTTAGCCTTCACTATGTCTGCCTACAAGCTGTACTGGTAATGACAAGTCAAGTCAGCGAACAAGTAAGTAAGTAAAATCCCGTGGATTTATATAGCGCTTTGGAAAGTAGTACAACAGTAGCTGCTTATTCTTGGGTGCTTAGTCTTTCTTGAAATAACGACGGGAAAGATTAATGACCAGCCAGGCAATGGTCAATATATCCAAAGAGCAGTGAGGCTGGGTTGTTATAGCTATGGAGGAAATTATTTAAGAAAAAGGACCGATTTAAGCTTAGATCTGAAGACGTGAGGAGCAGTGATATTTCAGTGAACTGAAACTGAATAGAAACTGAAATTATTTTAAATCAGTTAACTGAAACTGAAACTGAAACTGAAATTATTTTCCGAACTGAAACTGAATAGAAACTGAAATTGGCAACCCTAAAACTGAAACTGAATAGAAACTGAAATTATTTCCCGAACTGAAATTGTTAGTAAATACCGAAAATTTTTTAAAGGTCTTTTTGGATTTAAATACACAACTTACCCGCTGAGCCTGATTTTGAAAGCGCCAGTCCGGTAAAAGAAATTTTACTTACCTACTTACTTTATCACAAAACTATGCAATGTGCATGAATTACTCTGACATTCTTCAAACTGACTCACAGCCAATGTCATATATTCTGCCATCACTTCTAAATTTGGAGTGTCACCTTCACCATTTTAGCGGTTCAAGAAAGCTCATAGGCCTAATGCTCTCTGATTTCACAAGTCGCTTAGCTTCAGTTCTTGATCCCCAGTCATTTCAATTTAATCCTATCCCTGTTGCTGCTTGTCTACTTGACCATACTGTGGCATCAGTACTACTGGCATCTCGTGAAACAGAACAGCTACTGGCGGCAGCAAAATCATACATAATAATAAGTTGATGATAGCATCTGAAACACCTACCGGCATATCCGCTAATCCTACAGTGTCTTCCAATCAAGGCCACCTGGACAACTACTTGTCAGAACTTCAGCAATACTCTGAAGATGATGATGCACTGACTTTCTGGAGAAAGCGTCGTGCATCCTACGCTCAATTAGCAGATCTGGCTGAAGATTTAATCACTGCACCTGCCTAACAGACCCTATGTTGAGCGAATCTTCTCACTGTGTGGCTTGTTAACAGCTGGCGGAAGGAATCGCCTCACCAAAAATTTAGAAATGCGAGTCTTCTTAAAACTAAATGCACATTGGATTTAACGTAGATACTTAACTTACTGTAGTTACTTAACTGAACAGAACAATTGTTACTTGCCACTTATTGAACGTTGAAAATGATTATCAGGTGTTAACTGAAACTGAAACTGAAATTATTTTCCGAACTGAAACTGAATAGAAACTGAAATTCGCAACCCTAGAACTGAAACTGAATAGAAACTGAAATTATTTCCCGAACTGAAACTGAATAGAAACTGAAATTGGCAACCCTAGAACTGAAACTGAATAGAAACTGAAATTATTTCCCGAACTGAAATATCACTGGTGAGGAGATAATGTAAGTCAAGCCCCCGTATCAACATATGTGCTGAATTTCCACAATGTCTCAAGTCACTGCAACACTTAAAATGCTGTGCGTTACACATTTCGATAAATTGTCAAACCTTCATAATTTCTCTTCTGAAAAAATTAGTAATTTATAGTTCCATGCCATAAACAAAATGTTTCACTTTCTACAAAATCCATGGCCCCTAAACTCTGGAGCCCAGGTTCTGCAAATCCCTTAGCACTTTGTTTAATGCAATCTTAATAAGTAAAGCTTACAGATTCCGGTAGCATATTATGAGACTTGTAAGGGGCATAAAAGAAATGACAAAAGATTTAATTTGTGTGACATACATCTTTAAGTTGAACAAAACTCTTGTTTAAATCACCATTTGTTCCGGAGCAGGAATTTGTCAAAGCTGACGAAGATCCTGGAGAACTTCCTATTTGCAACAACATGATGAAATATAATTTAAATTATCCTGCAAAAATAAGTATCCACTTAAAAATACATACGTGGTATTTATAGATCCTTTAACTGCAATCTGATGTACACTGCACACGACATGGATCTGCTACCTGCCACTTCCTAGTCTGTATTAATCTGAGGAATTTTAACAATCAGTCTCTACATAAAAACTATGCATCAAAAACTATTGACTTCAGTTCTGATTAAGAAGTTTCTTGTGCTTAATGATGATAAGCATAAAGAAAAATCAGTATGATGAGACTCATAGGTAGTTGTTGTTTGAAGGGCAAAGGTAGGTCCATGACTAGGGGAATAAGCAGAATTAAATATTTAGGGCACATCGATGGGGATTGAGTTGAGGGGCGAGTAGGGAGTTTTATAGTAACAAAGTTCACCACCTTCAAGTCATGCTCCGATTGTAATCAATACAATGACAAAATGGCTCACCGTTTGAGATGTTAGAAAAGAGACTTCTCACACTCCCAGACGACCCATTGGCTGACGACATACACTGGGCCGGCACGCTCATTGAACTGCCCCAGACTGAGCCACGATCGCTTTCTGACAAGTGAACGTTCGACAAGGTTCGCCGAGTGGACTTTCCTATTAACGATGGCAGTTGGGCATGCCTCCTAGAACTGGATGAAAGCAGGTCAGCATTTCCAGCGTTGACGGCCAAAGGAACTGGCGGAAGACAACGGCTCTGAATGACAGCATTGCTGCTTGCCAGCTGAGAATGGTTCCCGTTTCGATTCTTGCGAGAGAAAGGGCGGAATTTCTCTTTCGACGATCCATCCCGTTTTGGCATCATCTCCGGTGGTAGGCCACTTCCTGTGACCTTCCTGTCCTGTGGACATCCTGCAGTGGTTTCAGGGACAGGACTGGACAAGCAATCTTCAGAGCCGAGGGAGAACTGAGACGACATCGTTGACGAGACCGAAGACACTCTATCAAGAGACTCGGTTGGAGGTCCATTAAGAGGAATTCCCAAACTTCTTGCCTCTTGCATAATTTCTTCCCATGTCATGTGAGTCTGTTCGTGTCGAACCTCACTTGTTTCATTCGTAATTTTCTTTTCTCTTGCAGTCATAACAGCAGCAGAAGAGTTCATGTAAGTGACATAATTTCTTGACGGCAAAGGAGGCAGATATTCACCATCATCGTCATCAACATCATCGTCATCATCATCATCACTGTCAACTTCTTGATCTGGTTCAGAGTGGGAGTCAAATCTTTGAGGCTCCACAGATGCTTCTGTTCCATTCTTCATTTCTCCAGCTGCTGCCGGATTTCCAAAATCTTGTCCAAAATAAATTTCATTAGACCAATGGTCACTTTGCTTACATGGGACCAAATCGTTCAAAACTTGATATGATTCTGTCACTGACTCAGTTGAACTACAGTGCAATGCATCTTTAGCAACCACACTGGAATCGGTAAATACCTTCAAATGAAATTCATCAGATATCTGGTAATTTGTCTCCTTTTGGTTGCCCTTTCGAAGATCAACCACTTCGTTCGAAGTTACAGCTTCCATATATATATTAGAGCGTTTTTCAGGGGTTGGAAATGCTCCACTAGAAGACATTTCAGGCAAGACAGAGACCTTTTGCACTGACCTTGATGGAGAATCAACATATTCTGATGACAATAAAACTGCATCGTTTCCAATAATTTGATTTTCGTTTGACCAAACTCCGTCCTGACGCTGTTTTGAAGACCGTGTGCCATCCTTCAACTGCCTTCCTTGAAGGCAGTTTTTATTCAGTTCTTGGTATCCAGAATCGTTGCAATGAGCACTTTTCTTTGAATAATCAATAGGTAGATCGCGTGAAGCGTGATCCAAAACCGATAGATGCTGACTCTGCAGACCTTCTTCGGTAACAGTCTTATCAAGGATACTGTTGATCACAGACGTTGGTCCAATGAGCATCTGGACATCCTCAAGGGTAGTGTATCCAGATTCATTTCCATTCAGTTCATCCTTTTCAGCAACTTGATATGTATGGCTACCACTTTTAGTCAAATCATCGTGTACTGACTCTGCAGTTTCCTGATCGCTATGTTCTATCGCCGTCCGATTTGACTTGGAAAGCACATCCAGTGGTAGAAACCCGTTGGTTTTGTTTGATTTTCTAATGTTCTGAAGGCACAAATCTTGCCCCTTTGAATCAGTCAACAGATTGTTTGGCATGTCCATGCAGTACACTGCATCGTCTAAGATGTCTGCGATGTTGGGAATGCAGTTCTTAGAAACTGGACAAGGAATCTCCGGTTTGTTCACTGGAAGTCGTGCGTGAACACTACTGAAGTCCGGCAGTTGAACGTGGTTCTTCCGAGGCTCTAGGGCAGACACAGGCCTCGCTTTCTCACGTCGTCTCATTTTCGGCGGAGAAACTTTACCTCCATTGGTGACATCTGACGTCGTCATGAAATCGTTCGCCTTAATTCTCCTCGCATCGACCACTTCATCTAAGCAGTAATCATCGTCATAGGCATCCACATTGAGTGCCTGGATCTGTTCCTCAAGCTGTTCTATTTCATAATTATCCTCATTCACTTTGTTCACAGGATGGCTTGACAAAGAAAATTTGTCAGTTTGTGACACTTTTTGGAATTCATTATTATTATGAATCTGATTTTCTGTCATGGCATCATCACAATATCTTTTGACCATCGCTGTATCACTGCCATTTACCTGGTTATCTAGAACAGGACTGCGCCTACAACCGTCAGAATTCGGAATGCATCCTTGCGTGAAGCATCCTCGCTTTGGACTTTCAGTCCAATTCTGATGCAAAGACTTCGGGCTGAGTGCATTATTCAAATCAATTTGTGTAGACTTGAACGTAGAAACACAGCCGACTCTAGGATCTTCACTCTCAACGTTCTCGATGTTTGACACGGAACAAGCATCAAGAGAATCATCAGGTCTCTTGTTCTTAAAAGAGCTCAACAACTGTTTGTGAAGACTTGTTTGGGGAGCACACTTGCAGGTTTCAGGGGAATCGTGAGTCAGCGGAATCTGCTCGGTGTTGATCAACTCGTCATCTTCGAAACCCACGTAAGATGATGGAATTTTTCTGAAGCTCTTTAGAATGATGCTGCCTCTGTTGATATTATTTGGCTGATGGGGCGGTGAGTCAGATTCGCAACCTTTTGAACGTGAAAAGTGCTTCTTGAATTTTACCCACATGATTAGTACTTAACTTCTGTACTCGTCACAAATTCAGTTGGATTACCTTGCCAACGACAATCAAGATTGCACATCCATGGCCGTTTTAATAAAGCTAAGTCTCTCATTTCTGAAAAATATTTTTTACATGCACATTCATAACTAACATTTTTATTTTACCTAAAATAAATAGACAGTGCTGGCATCACACATATACTGGCATAGCAAACAATCTGGTATAGCTGGAATAGAGAGGCATCAGGTTTTCTACAGAGTCAGACTGATTTTCGCAGTTCTGAGCTTTGGAGGAGTGTTGACCTAACCTCCAAAAAAAATTATTAATGATTTGCATGAAACTTATGACCAGTCTAAGCCCAAATAGGGGACTGGCCAATTGTGCTCCCTCGTGGCTACTATAATGCTACATCATCATCATTTGTATTGTCATATTCATTATCAATCAATCTTTCAAACAATCAATCAACTTCCATCGCAGCTATCATAATGCTTAAGGTATTAGCCGATGAAGTGCCCAATTCCTGCTGTATTAGAGCCAGGTTAATCCAGAAGAATCAATCCAGATCAGTGAGAGAGAGAGAGAGAGAGAGAGAGAGAGAGAGAGAGAGAGAGCCACCTATGGCAGATACACCAAACCAAATAGGCAAGGCTTTTAAACAGATCTAAAACATGATAAAATTCAGGTTATACAAGTGAAGTTGGCAATGAACTAACTGGATAGGCTATTCTGCTCTCCAATGGCTACATTTTGTCTGCGAGTCCATTCCTTCAGCAAGTAGTGAAATTCCCTTGCTCGGCTATCCCACTCACATAAGAAACACGTGTTTTTGTGTATCCCTGCTGCAATCCCATTAAAAAGATTACTACCTTCAAATCAGCACAGAGACACCAGCTGTACTCGTTAACTTGTTATAATCCATGGAATTCAGTAGCTTTTTTAAGTTATCATGCATCTCTTTCAAATGGATAGCATGTGCTAATAGAATACGGTAGATGGAAGATGATTTCCATTGTCTTAAGACAGAGGGTGGGTCCAAGAAAGAAAAATTTGTTTAGTGCAAGGGTTGTGGACAAATGGAACAGTTTGGACGAGGTGGGAGTGACAGTTGAAACAGTAAACGGATTCAAAGGCTATCTCGATAAACTAAGTTATTGAATGCATATGGTTACATCAGTGGTTTTCACACAGGCTTACTTAGCCTCCGAAACCACTTAAAATCACATTATTATAATTTATTATTATTATTATTGTTATTATTATTATTATTATTATTATTATTATTATTATTATTATTATTATTATTATAAGACTCGGTTTTGAAGAGTCTAAAATAGTCTTCATTCTTGTGGGTCATAAGTGATTTCTAAGACATTCATGAGGCCCCTCAATATCGGGATTACCTTCCTTTCTGGAGAAAGGCTCAAACTGCTGGTGGCGCTTTGGAAATTCCATGAAGTCTAAAATATTTTAAATGCTCAACTGTTCTGACTGGCCTTTATATAGTGTGATACTGATGCAAGCTTACTTCAGCAGCCACCTGGCAGTAGTACTACTGCATTGCATCAGAAAATGATGCCATGCTATATGTCCAAAATATTTAAATTTTCTTTCTTTCACTTTAGCGAGTAGTAGACCATCCATTCCTGCTTTGTAGAGTATTTCATCATTATTTCTTCTTCCTAGGGATGTAATGTCTAATATTTTTCTAGGCATTTCATTTCAAAAGCTTCTATTCTTCTCAGTGGCATAGCCAGCTAGCTTATGCAAGTGGGGTTGTTAACTGGAGGCGCTATGCAACTGAACACCAGCGGGGGCAGCGGCCGACCCCCACTACACCCCTCTTTCAACAAAAAGTCAACAGATTTACATCAATTGTGTTGGCCATATTTTTTAATGGGGTTGTTTAAACAACCCCAAACAACCCCATGGCTGTGCCACTGATTCTTCTCTCTTCATCTTCAACCGGCCAAACAAAGGCTGGAAGCAGTTGTGCTTTAGAATGCCTTTAATTGGGATACTGATATTTTTATTTTTCCAGATTTTTTGTGGTTTTCCCAGCATTGTCATTCCCAGACCCAATTTGCTTCTGATTTCAGTTACATAGTTAGCATCATCTGTAATTCTAAACTCCAGTTTGTCCTCCTTCTACAGATATTATGTGCTGCGTTACCATTCAATACCATGAGCTTTGTCTCATTTGTGTTCAGTCCTAGACCTTATTCACTAATGGCAACAAGTTCCACAACTAATCTCTTCAGCAATTCTTGCAATTCCTCCTCTGATTTGCTATAAGTGCAATGTCATTGGCATACCTCACATTAATTGTTGATTCTTTTGCTACCAACCCTGTATCCTCCCTTGTAGCCCTCTAGAGCAGGCATGTTAAACTCAGGGTTCCCTGAGGGCCGCAGGGTTCATATTGGTATTGTCATGGGGGCCACACACAACAATTACCAGGTAATTGCACACATTACAATTAATTGAAATCATTTACTAGCTAATGAAATTTAGTGCTTTGTTGCTTTTTACTTCAATTTAGAAACATACAATGTGCATACAAAAATCACACAAATTCAATAAAAAAAATCGCACAAAAGCGATCGGCTTCAGAAATTGTGTTGTTTCAAAAAATGTCTGAATTTGTAGAAATCTTTGTGCGGGCCGCAGGGCAGCTTGTAAAGGGTCGATGCAGCCCATGAGCAGCCAGTTCGACATGCTTGCTCTAGAGCTTTCCTCATTGCCATCTTTGCAGCTATGATGAACAAATATGGGGACGAGATGCATCCTTGTTGTACTCCCGTCAAAGGCTCAAAACCACTCCCGTCAAGGCTCAAAACCACTCTGCGATTGAGTCTGCCACCTTTACTTGTGCCGACTGTATTTTATACAAATTAGTAAGCAATGAGACCAGGTGGCTAGGGTATTCCATGTCCAGCATTGCCCACCACAGTTTCTTGTGTATCACGGCATCGAAAGTCTTGGCAAAGTCTATGAAACAGAGGCATAGTGGTTGATTGTATTATTTTGCCTTGCACATTATGATGTGGAGATTCGTGATTTGGTCTCTTGTGCCTCTACCTGGTCAAAAGCCTGCTTGCTCTGTTGCAATCTCACTTTCTGTCCTTGCCTGCATTCTACAGAGAATTATATTTATAAGTATTTTGCTGGCATGTGGGACAAGTGCAATGGTTCAGTAGTTTTCACACTTATCTAAGTCACCCTTCTTTGGTAATGGAATGAAAGTAAAGTAAGAAGTAAGCAAAATCTTGTGAATTTCTATAGTGCTTTAAAAAGCAGCACCGCAGTAGCACCTTACTCCTAGGCGCTTGGTCTGGGTAAATTCCAATGGCCATTCTCCTGTTTCCCAGATACTGCTGCACATGACACACACACACACACACACACACACACACACACACACACACATGTACAGACAAATATTGAAGCAAATTTGTTTGGCTAATTTTGATTTTAAAAATATAACCGGTAAATTAATTAATTTTAATGATTTCAAGTCTTATGTGCCTATAATTTAAAATTCTTCAGTACTGATAATTTGTAACTCTGAACAATTAATCCAATTATAAATGTTCATAATCAAGCCCTATGCAATGGACGTGCCATCACAATGTCATGCATCTAAACTGCTAAAGTAAAAGCATAAAATGATGAAAACTAACCATTATTTCGTTTTCTTCTCTGAAAATCATGCTCATGTTCAAAACAGAAGTTGTTCATTTCCATTACTTGACAAATTACGTGCCTAAAGACATCTAAACTGATACTATAACAGGCGTGTTGATTATTTCAATGTAAAAAAATGTTTATATAAATACTGTCAGAATGTCTTGTAGGTCTACACATATTTGCAGAATACTCCAGAACAATCCGATTCTATCATTCCAAATCCGTGCACATATTCTAATATGTACCTGGTCTCGACTATTAACAGCCAACGTCGCCTTCTTTAGGCCACAATTTCACGACGGTCCTCGCCAAAACTCCTTGTCCGTCGATTGATCCGCGGCCCCTAGGAGAAAGACTCCACCACCGGCACCACCACCCGACCCGGGCGAAATCAATATCCGTTGTAAGGAGCGGAGGAGGCTCCACCACCTGCTCCAGTCGCCGCTGCAAAGGGAGCGAAGCAGACGACGATGCGACGTGCAGTCGTCTGCGGCGATGTCGTCTGCATGGATTATTATAATGACGACGTGATTGCCTCTGGGCCACTGGGATTTCCAGTTTTCAAATTAATTGAAAAATTCCCCACCTAGATCTGGTCGAAGACATCCCCGGCGTTATCGATTCCATCGGTTATTTATGTGAATGTTGGCGGGATCTTGCATAGTGTGTGTGCATCAATCTATCGTGCGTACGAGTGTTTGTCGACCTGTTCACAAAGCAGCATAAAAGGGGTCGGCCTGGCCCAGCCAAAATGTCCGATTCCGAATGGGGTTGGCCATTTACCCCCCCCGGAGTTTTCTACTCCGCCGGCAGGGCAGTAGCTAGGTGAGGGCAGGGGTGCAAGCTGCCCCGGGCGCCGCCTAGGGAGTGGGGGCGCCAGAGGTCATGGTTGTAACCAGTTAAACGCACTTCGAGGTATTGACAATTTGACAGTATGGCAATTTGGCAAACAAGAAAAGGTAGGCCTAAAAAGCAGTGGCGGTTCCAGGATTTCTTGGTACTTGCTAGGGGGTGAATGAATTCACAGAAAGTTGGTGGGGGATGAAATAGAAGGGGAAAATCAGTAAACTTTGCCGGAAAGGCTGAAAAAGAGAATTTTCCTCTAATTTTACCACGCTTTTTCCGAAAAAAGGTTGAAAATCAAAAAAGTAATCCCCAGTTAGTTTTACTAGACTTGTACCAAAAAATAGGTTTTCACAAGCAAAAAAGTAACTCCGAAAGTCCGGTGGGGGATGCATCCCCACTCATCCCCACCTGAAACCGCCACTGGTAAAAAGGTCATCTCCCGCTTTCGGCACTACTTAAATTTATCCTTCCAACGTCGCGAAAAGCCTGATAAGCAAACAAAAAAGGTCATCGCCAATTTAAAAGATTTTAAACTGTTGGGGGCGAAAATTTTATACATTGCCCCTCGTCACACTTCGTAACAAATGTCCGGACCCCTCTCCCCAAGCGCGTTAGGCCTACGTCATTTGTGGTTGGCCCTTAATAACGGAAAACTGGTGTTTCTCACGGATCAATATCCGGCAGGGGCGTAGCGAGGAATTTGATTTGGGAGGGTATAAATATTTTGGGTGGGTATAAATCTCAGCTTGACAAGCAGAAAAACGTTATTTGCACATCAAAAAAATCCTGACAAGCAAAAAACCTCATCCGCATTCACCGAAATATATAAGCCTAATCTCTAACTTTTTTCCATTTTTTCAGACTTCGCCGCGGACCACTAGACCCCCTCTCGCGGACCACTTTTGGACCTCGGACCACGGGTTGATAACCGCTGGGTAAGAGATTTTACTTCTCATGCAGTTGCATGTCCGTCGGCTCTGACTCAGGAATGGAAGTTAAATGGCAAATGAAATGTAGCAGGGTTTGCTGTGCTCAATACGGGCGCTGTAGAAATTAGGTTAATTACATTACACCGCCAAGGCAACAACCTTACCACCATCGCCACGTGCCGTCACCCTAAAGCAGCGCTATAGAATTGATGATGACGATCTCTATGCGTTGTGATCTTGCGACTTCCTTTTATCGTTTACATTGTGTGCGCGTGTTTAAAAATTGTGTTAAAAATTTCAACAATTTAGAAATTACTGATCATGTTGGTGTTATTTGACACGGCGGCTGGCCTCGCTATTTTCAAGGTACGACGGAACGAGATAAATTTATAGCTGCAGCGTCAACAGAGAGCGGATTTACCAGGCTGTTGAGGCCACGTGTTGTAATGGCTCTGGTTATGTAATGTAATATCTCTTCAATTTGTTTAGCGCTCGTGTTCTGAATGCGCACGAGTCGGCTTTTTTCAAAGGCTTTTTCGCCATACTCCGGGTGATTAAGTAATTGTTGTGACTTTTAATAATTGTGTGCGGCTGCTTTGTGAGGTATTTATCATAGCGGCCCGTCTTAATATGAAGCTAGTGACAAAAGTCCTGATGGCCGAACTTCTCGAGGGTAAATCGTCAGAAACACGCTGGGGATAGATGTTACATGATACTGAAAAGATATAGAGGATAAATTGTTGATGCTATGGCATATTGGTTGACTGCAAGTATGGTGGTGTAGGAACATGTACACCGTTATGATCAGAGGAACAGAATAGAAGGCAAAAAGTTGTTGTTAAAAATGGTAACTGGACATTTAGGATATTTCACTTTCAAGATTTTCCACTCCCGTGCTCTGTTTTCCAATGCATGGATTGGCTCATTCAACTGCACATGCCCCTAATGTCCTGTAACTTTCTGGTGACATAAAAGGTATAGGTGTATAAGTTCCTTAATTGCATCTAATGTATGATGAATATTTTTGTAGTTGGTGGTATATTTTGACATTTCTTAAAAGTACAAATCTATGACATAACTGATGTTATTGATGAGGATCAATAGTCAAAGGAGTTTTTATCTTTATGACCAGGCTACAGCCCAAATTTGTGTACTGATTATCATGGTTGATGTCTTTAAATTCAGATTGTAATCCAGTGATGTGCCATTTGATAAATTTTGATCTTAAAGGAAAGGATTTAGACAACTTTTTGTTAAAAACAGTGAATTTGGTTGGTGTAATAAATACTGAGCTGTGACGTTTCCATGACAATTATCGTATAATTTCTAAAATCAGCAGCAGCAATACTGATGCAAGTGATGTATGTTTTAGGTTCAGAATGAAAAACGACTCAAGAAAATTGAAAATCTTTTTCAGGAATTTCAAACCCCAGAAGGAGCTAGCAGCATGTTTGTTGCTTATGAGATCTTGTTTATTGCTCTTTCATTCACTCACCCACGTGCACACACACACACTGTTCTTATATTCTATCTGACAATTACTGAGACGGGTTCTTATCTGCAGATTGCAACTGAATTGATGCAGTGTTGAATTATAATTTTACTGAATGGTTTATTCATGCTGGTCATATGTGTACAAAATTTTGCCCTATTCCAAATGAAATTACCGTACTAGCCTTTCTGACCTGAATATTCCTTCCATCCTGAAATGAAGAACACTTAATTTTGCTATTTTAAATATTATCCTAAAATGTTGCAGATTCTTTATGCATAGGGTTATAAGTATAACTTCATAAAGACATGTTTTGGTAAAATTGTTTTTGGTTAGCATCAGGAATATTGGAAAATTTGATTTTAAAAAGTAGTCTTGAAAATTGACTAACAGCAAAAGATTTGAACAAAACCTAGTCATGTAACATGTTTGTGACAAAAGGTAGTCCTTGATGTTTTGGCTTGACTGCTGTGTCTATGATCTATTTTAGAATTGATGGCTGTGGTGTTTCCATGTAGATGTATGGCTTTGTAATATCTGTGCTTTACTTGTTATTTATTTTCATTTCAGAGTGCAGCTGATTGAATTTAGAAAATTCAAAGATTCTGTTGAAGCATTACAGGGTAAGCAGTTCAGTTTATTGTCTAGGTTATTTTAATTTATTATGATATTTGCTCTTTGCTGTGGTAAACAAAATGTGCTGTAGTTCTGCATTTAACTATGGCCTCTATATTCAATTATTCATATATATATATATATATATATATATCTTTTCAGCCGCAAATGCAACGGTTGAGGGGAAAGTAAGCAAACCATTGAAGAAACTGTTAAGCAAACTTGTTTCGAGTGAACTGCAAGAAGAACTGGTCGTTGCTGATTCTAAGCTGGCTGTATCCATTAAGGTAACTTACTGTTGTTGATGAAGCTTTAACTAAAATCTTTTCTAGTTAAAGATGCTTTATAGATTAGATGCTCTTCAGTGGCATGTAGATGCTTCAATTAGATTTTCATATATATTCTTCATGCACTTTTTGCAGTAGGCAGTTTATGTAACAGAATTATTCATATATTGGAATAATATTTAGCTCAGTTTAATATTGTACTGTATTAGATATTTTGCATCTTTTTCTATTTTAGGAAAAATTCAATTTAACTTGTAATTCGAGTAACAAAATTCAAGAACTAATGCGCTGCATTCGATCACAGTCCGAAAGTCTTCTCTCGGGCATCTCAAAGAAAGAAATGGCCGCATATGAGCTTAGTCTAGGACACAGGTTGGCACATATGCAGACTAATATAACATAACTGTGAAGATAACAAATCATTGTCATGATTTTGACTGACTCAGCAGACATTGGCACTATATTACGAGTTGTTTTGGTACTTGTAGTGATTTTTTACATAAAATATGATATGCTGTATTTTCCTTGGCTTAATTTGGCCTGTGTTGTTTTGTTATTGTGCTTTGTGTTATTGTTATTGTGTTATTGTTATTTGTTATCTTTTTAGATTTAAATTTTTATTTACTAACATTCGAAATGCAGATTTTGTGTCTGTTTGTTGATTAATTGAATTTTATGAAACATTTATTGGCTGTGCATATTATTATTATTGGCCACAGCCACCAGAATGAAGATTTATAAATGTGTATGTTTGTCTTCTAAATATCTATTTTGGCTTGTTAGTTGAATCATTTTTCATTTTGATTTGAGTAAATTTGATGGTGGCATTAGTCTTTATCTGTTTAATATTAAGTATTTATCTTTTGAATTATTTAAAAGAAAGCTTTGACAACATACAAGATATAGAAATAGAAGAGGCGCTATACAAATTCCACATTACATTACATTACCTTACATCATGAGAGGGGAACTATTTGATTGCCTTGTCTCGTTGTCTTTTAGCTTGTCACGTTATAAATTGAAGTTCAGTCCTGACAAAGTTGATACAATGGTTGTACAGGCCATCAAAATCTTAGACGAATTAGACAAAAAGATAAATAACAACTTTATGACTGTAAAGCAGTGGTATGGCTGGCACTTTCCAGAGCTGGAAAAGAACATTTCTGACAACATGACAATGGTCCGAACAATACAAAAGATAGGTATGGACTTACGAACAATTGTATTTTGTATTGATAAAGAATTTAGGATATATGATTATCTCAAATTTGATATGCTATGCTGCTTTTTAATTGAATTTGGAAAGAGGAATCAGTTGTCACTGTTGGAGATAGAAACATAATATTTTATGACACAAATTATGAAGACATTATTTAAACTAATATATATTTAAAATGTTAATTATAATGTCAGTGTTTTGGTTGAACAATGGCAGTTCTTTTATGTGGAGCTTTGTGTCTTCTGGTGAATAGTGTTTATTCGCATTGTCAGTTGGCTGCTTCTTTAATGAAAATTGTTACTTATAATGCTCCAGACACATACTCAGAATGGATGAAATAAGAAATCCAAAATGGATTTTCAACTACAAGTCAGAGGGGAGAAGATCTAAAGGAAGACTGAAAAGACGATGGGTGGACGGATTGGAAGAGGATCTGCACATGGCAGGGCTGAATCTCAATGGAAAAACTGATGGAAGACGACGCCAAATGACTTTGGAAGAAAATTGCTAAGGACAGAACTTTGGAGAGATGTCATGGAGAAGTCGATAGCTGGACACAGCTGGACGACGAAGACCTGACCCGAGTGCTCCATTTTGCTAAAAACTGTTTTGAGATTAGACTTAACGAGTGTTTGTTGTTTTGCAATAAGGTTTTCGTGTCAATACTGAGACTGTGGATTTATCCGAAGTTCTTCCCGATGGTCTTGATTCAAAGTTAAAGCAGGAGGCTGCAATGTCTATTGGAACAGATATATCTGATGAAGACCTGGAACAAGTTATGAATATGTGTGAAGAGGTGCAGTTTGTTCTTCCGGACGTGTAACTGTTGTAGTTGACTGAACATAGATTAGAAGTTTTTATTGTTTGCTGTTTCTGATTCTTGCATTTGTGATTGTAGCTCCTATTTTTATCACACTGATATAATAATTATTTGTTTGGTATGTGTTTGCTTTTGAGTAGTTGGCAGTTTTTTATATATATATTTCAGGTTATCATGTGGTCAGATGCAAGAGCTGAACTCTATGACTATTTAAAAAATCGTATGGCGGTTATTGCTCCAAACTTGACGTTGCTTGTTGGTGAATTAGTTGGAGCAAGGCTGATCGCCCATGCCGGTAATGAAATCTCCCAAGCTTCATCTCTATCTACATGTATTTTGAGATATGCTATATTGATATTAGTACCGGTAATTTAGGTATTGAAGGCTTTGGAGTTGTTTGTAAATTTCATCACAACCTGTACACTTCCTTGAAAATTGAAGAACTCTTTGTAGAGAAGATGTTCAGACATTGCTGTTTCTGCTTCTGTATGTTTTGAGTTTGTTTGTTATCTTTACTGAGGTTTTCTTAGTAGTTGGTTTCAGTCTGCTTACGGTAATGGTGTGCTTGGTTTTGTAACTTCAAATGGCATAATTTGAGGCATCTGTAGCCAAGGAACTTCATGCATGTATTTGCTGACTGAGTTATCAACATATGGGCTGTACAGTGTCATATTTACAAAAGGTTTTAAAAGTAGTGCTTTTTTCTGGAATATTCTTGAGATTTTATTTTCTATGGTTATGGTATTAAATCAACGGACAACTTTGGTCACTTGGCCATTTTATTCTGCAAGCATTTGTGTTGGAGCTTTTTGTTTATAATTCTTGTAATTATTTGTCATTTTAAGTTTGGAAAATTTAATGGATATTTAACTAAAATGTTAATAAATTTAAGGCTCCTGCATTTTGAAATCTTTTACTTATATGTGTCTGGTGCTTTGCAATGTCTATTACAGGAGGTAAATTTTAAACTTGTGCAGTGATATTTTATGGGCATTTCACTTGTTGCCATGCACTTCTGTGTAACAGAATATACTAAGAATTTAATTACTAATACTATTTATTTTATTCTGCCTAGTTGTAATTATTGTATTTACAAGCATGTGACTTGGATGTTTTACCTTTTTATTCAAGCAAAGACATTGCCCTTTTGACTCTTATACTGTAGATTTGTCACATGCTGTATGAGAGAACATGCCACAGATATAACATGTTTTACAAATAGAACATGCCACAGATATAACTGTTTTAATTAGATTGGGTATGATTTGAGGCAATATTTTTTTAATGTTTAGGTTCACTTTTGAATCTTGCTAAGCATCCTGCTTCCACTGTCCAGATTCTTGGTGCTGAAAAGGCTCTTTTTCGTGCTTTAAAGACAAAACACGATACTCCGAAGTACGGAATCATATACCATGCATCTCTAGTTGGACAGTGCAATCCAAAATACAAAGGAAAAGTAAATAAAACTTTCCTTTTTTTAATGTGCCTTCTGTAATTCTTGGTAGTTAAATTATTGGGTAATAAAATCAAGATGGATATTTTTTAACTGTTCAATGCAAGAAAGCACAATAGCACTTATGGATGAAGGCACTGTGGCTAAATGCTTTTGTAACCAAACTATGGTGGATTGGATTAAATGTCAGCAACAATAGTGGCTTGCAACTCTGATTTGTTTAACCCTTTCATTGCCGGCGAATATATGCTGTCTATGGTATTTATGAGGAGCGCCGATGTCAACACGGAACTCAAGGGGTTAATGTAGACTAGCATTTGTCTGGCTATTGAGATTATTATTACCTTGCTGTCTAATTTAAACAATGTTTTGTGATGATCTATGTTAAATTATTTTGTTTGTTTTTAGATATCAAGAGTGCTTTCTGCCAAAGTTGCACTGGCTATTCGCTACGACGCTTTGGCTGAAGATTCTGAGGGTACTAACATGGCGATTGATGCTCGAGCCAAGGTGGAGAGGATGATTCTAGCATTAGATGATGAAAAGGTAAGATTTCTGTTGTTTTTTTATTGCTTTATTTTTTAAAATTTGAACTGTTAAAACCAAGAGATCTTCTATTCTTAAGTTTGTCGTTTGAAAATACAAATACTGTTTTAGTTGGTTGACTTTTTTAATTTGTAGAGACAAAAACTGACGGGTAGTGGCAAGAAACGCCCAAATTTTGACAAATACGAAAACAAAAGGTTGATATTCACTGGCAATGATTATTTAATTTGAAATTTGCTGTAAAAGTTGCATTATGCTGAATGTTGTTAGCCCTTTCAAATTAGTTTTGATCTGATAGTCTCATCCAGTCATATTGCATTGCATTATTCATGTTTATATCTTATATCTCTATCTCTCTTTCTTTTTAAATGATATTATGTTGCTTAGATGAGTTTACTATGTTTTCTATATATATATATATATATATATATATATATATATATATATATATATATATATATATATAGTACATGTTAATTTACTGAAGCTTTTACAGTTTAATACTGTATGTAAGCTTTTAGGTTTTGATGTACATGTGGTTATCGATATCACAGGAGGGCTTAGACTGTATTAAGATGACAAAACTGATCTATTTGTAGTGTTGTTAAAACTGTGCCATTTGAAGACGAAGCCATTTCTACAAAAAGAAAATCTAGTGGAGATACAGAACCGCCAGCAAAAAAGATTAAGGTTGAAGAAGTTTTGAGTGAGCCATCAGCATCTGGTATGTAAATTGGAAAAGACTTTGCTTCTGAGTTTAATGTTTATATTGAATGAATTATAGTCAAAATTAAAAGTAGTACAGTGATTGGTTAAATACACAATAAATTCATGCAGCAAAATTTTTGAGCCGTGATGCAAAGTAAATATCTTGAAGAAACAGCATATGGGGACATCTGTAGATGTTTGTACGGTAAGTTGCCTCCTAAATGACTGTTATAGTACCTACAAATCCAAGTCGCAGAAGACATTCCACAGCACCTGTCTGTTCTGGGCTGTGAAGATATAACAGAACCCTTTACCAGAGAAAAAGTTACCAAAATAGTTGAAGGGGCAAAAATAGAAAATACCTCAAAGTGGATGATATTTTGTTTGAAGACCATAAGTGACAACTTATGTGGCTGCAATAACTGTAAAGGAATTGTGTTTCTGTTGAACCCAGAGTGTGGGTGGGTGGGTGTGGGTGTGCGTGCGTGCATGTGTGGGTGTGTTTAAATGGTTTGCCGTTGCATACCAAGACAGGTTTTCACCCTGAGACACATCCTTGAGTGGGTTCTACAATATAACACACCATTAATGTATTGAATTTGTTGAGAAGGCATTTGAAAGTGTTGACTTTGGAAATACTCTGCCAGGTCATGACAATGTATTGTGCAGCCGACAAGTTTATCGCAGCAAGTGCAAATCTGTACAGATACAGTAGGCTATGTCATGTTAGAGGACAATTACAATTACAAGATACAAATTTATGGCCAATGTTAGTATTTATTTTGAGAGGCTATTTTAGTGACTGAAATTCTAACTTTAGCTCAATTGCCAATTCAGTTTTTAATTAGAAATAGATGAAGTCTTTTCCAATTAGCTATCTTGTAGTGCAAGAAAGTGTATTGTTTTCTAGTGAACTGAATTTAAGCATGAATTCTTGTTTTGACTACAGCGTCTGTAGAGAAAAAGAAAAAGCAGATGGCTGAAGAAACTTCTACTCAAGCAAAAATAGAATCTACTGATGGTACTTCAATACTTAGTTGCTTGCGTTCCTCTATATTTGAAAGTGATGTCATTCTCGTAATCATGGAGGGCGCCACAAACCAAATATTGGCCAACATGGCCAATATTTCAGAAGAGTGATGAAACGAATTAAAACCACATATTCTTGTGTCCCCATCTTTGTTGTGTCAAACCGTACTAGAATTGTCAATATATTCTGTCTCAATTTTTTTCTAGAGCTTTCGAAATGCCACGAAAAATAATGAGCCATTTGAAACGACACTATACAAAGTCTTTCAGAAATCTATTCTCTGTCAACTGTCTAAAAAATCAATCGAGAGATAAGATGGTGCTTAAGCTAGAGAGCTGGTTTCTTCTATTACAGGTTTTATAGACCACAAAAATATTATAAAATTGATACCCTGTTTGAAATTGGACAATGCAAAGACTAGTGCTACAGTAGGCTATAGATATACAAAAATTCAGAAGAGTGATGAAACAAATTAAAACCATGGATGGCGCCACAAGCCAAATATTTGGTGGGCCAACATGGCCAGTATTTCAGAGTCAAGACAGCGCAGCAAGAAATTCTCGCCGTTACAATCAATCGATCATTGAAAAAACACAGTTGCATGGTTATATAAATATAATAATTTTGAATGGTCTTCCACATCTGTGACGTCTCATATATATATTGCAATATTATGCCAATATATTGGGGATTTGGGGTTATTAGTTCCACAAAACATTGTAATTTGCCAATTGAAATTGGGTGGGCCAAACACATTATGGCCCATTGGGCCTAAATATTGGGTGGGCCATGGCCCACCCTGTTGCGCCCCCATGCTCCTAATCAATTAACAGAATCCACTTTCATTATCAGTTGCTTTCAAGTCTGATTTAGTCATAGTATGACATTAGTATGTGCATGCATAAAGTGCTTCCTAATCAAAGGCAAGAAAATGAGACAATGTAGACAAAAGTTTGCTGACTTCTAATAAAGTGCAAAGGCCAAGCATTTATTGTCATATTGGATTTGAACTTAGAATTCAATGCCCAATTTTTTTTATAGCTCAGATCTAAAGTGCATTCCTGCTTCTGATTTTATCATAATATGTATTGATATGCTGAATCGAGAAAATAATTTTCTGCTGACGTTCCAAGTATGATTAATTATTTTTGTCATTTTCAGATATAAAATCAGAGTCTGAAAAAAAGTCTGAGAAAAAGAAGAGAAAGCACGAGAGTGGAGACGCTTCAGTGGCACCAATAGATTTGGAAGAACTGGAAACAAAAGGTAAAAATGATGTATTAAGATAAGTCAGCATAAGTTTGAACAACAAGCGCAGACTTAGCAGAAACTGTCCAATATGGTCTAGGTTTGATTATGCAAATTTCTGGACGTGAAAACATTTACTGAGGCAATATTGATGAATGTACAGTATGTTTGTGTTAGTTTAGACAAGCAAACAGGCAAAATCTGTTGCAGTTAGTCTTCAGTGTTATGTGATATAATAAGTATTGCAATGTTGATTCTTAGTTACATAGGCTTGTTAATAGAAGCCATTAGTTTATTCTGCTGATGAAAAAGTACCATTGTTATGACCATGTCCATAATGATGACTCGCTCATTGGTGGGGCCAAATTGAGTTTATTTAGAAGCTGTGCTGTAGGCATGAGAGACCAATTGCCTTGCCTGTACCCTTTTTCCAATCTGTGAAGTTACAGTAGCTGAATTGCTTGGGGTGAGTTCATCTTGCCTATCAACAGGTCCATAGAGTAAGGAAATTTTAAGGACTGGAAGCTTGTTCTGTATAAGCTGGTTGTCCAGGTGTGTGTGTGTGTGTGTGTGTGTGTGTGTGTGTGTGTGTGTGTGTGTGTGTGTGTGTGTGTGCAGTTGTAGTGATTAGAATTCAACTGCACTGTTTTTGGCAACAGGTGTTGAATGATAAATGCACTTTTGACATCTCTAGGTTGTCCTTCATTTTTCTCTGCTTGAATGCATCTTTGTATGATATCTTAATTAGTACCTTTTCTAGACGTTCATTTCTGATGGTCGGCTGCCTCACATTAAGTTGTGCTGCATTATTTGTTATATGAACAATATATTCAGTGTTTTGTTACACGTTCTTTATTTGCTACTATTCACTAAACTGAAACTTATGTAGTTTCATTGATTTTTAAAACCAGTAATTTATCCATCAGTATTGGACATGGAACAAGTTTTGTTTGTCTGAATTAGCACTGGTGTCTGAGAAAAAGAAGAAGAAAAAGAAATTGGACAGCGGAGATGCTTCTTTTGAGATTCCTCAGGCAACAGAAGAGTCCGAAGAAGCGGACAGCAGTCTGAAAAAGAAGAAAAAGAAGAAGAAACAAGACTAAGCCATTGAAGAAAGATGGAGTTAATACATCTGATATGTTGTTCAGGTGCTGACCCAAAAAGCTTGACTGTGCATCTCACATGCAGAATTTATATTTGACCACTTGGCAAAATGCATGAGTGACATGGTTGAAATATTGTTCAATTCGCATAGTAGTACTTCTGTTAATTATTTGCATTTAGATTTGCTGTACAGTACAGTTATTAAATACATGATCTACTAAATCATTAAATGTTTATGCTCAATTAAATCAATGTTGATAGGCATTTAGTGTAGTGGTGGTGTCACTAGAGGGCACAGGCCACACTTGGTGACACCGAAACAAATTGGTTGACCAATTCCATTTGCACAGATGAGCTGGTACGGGAGGACTCGTTGAGGACCATGTTGTAATTTTGTTGAAAGTCCACACATAAAGACCTGACTAAAAGCAGATTGACTTGGATCCTAGACCTATCTGGCTGCTCCACTTAGGGGGTCTCTGTCCCCCTTATTGAATGCCTGGCCTCTCCGTTTGGGACCCTATGCTTGCTACTGCTTACTATAGTAACAAATAGTTGGTCCCCATGCTTAGCCGTTCCCACTCCAACAGCCCCCCACTTGCCAAATCCTGGAGCTGCCACTGTCTATAACGATGCTGTAAAATTCATGAGGAAGTAGAACTTCGTTATAACGTTCTTAGTGGGCTTGTAAGTCTGCTGGACTGTGACCATTCTGTTCATTTACATGTACCGGTATGTAGTTTATTAAACTGCTTAGTATAAACATCTACTGTAATGAAATTTCCACCAGTAATGGATTCAATCATATATATAGTGTGATCATAATACATTTGTCAAAAGTAAAATATTGGTTATTGCTTATAAAATAATGGCAACACTAACAGAAGACTGGGATATTGACAGGCAATAGATATTGGTTATAAATTGATCGTATTCTGCCCACCTCGTATTTGCAATTTTAACAAAGCTATCAGTTTAGTTGGATGTCTGGTCACCCATTATATAAAAAATATGTAATTTTAACAGTACATGTAGTTTCATTTATGCACATTAACTATGGATGCGATTATGACATTGTCATGGTTATCTGCTCAAAGACCAGGTCAGTTTACACAGGACCAAAGTTAAGCAAACTCACTGACTTAGTGGCAAGAAGCAAAGATGGTCTACATTAGTATGCGCACCAGTAGTTTGCGCACCTGGGAGTATGCGCACTAGGAATTTGCGCACTAGGGGCGTACCAGGGTTAGGATTAGAGTTAGGGTTAAAGTTAACCCTCAACCTAACTCTAACCCTCACCCTAAACCTAACCCTAACCATTACCCTAACCGTGGTGCGCAAATTCCTAGTGCGCAAACTCCCAGGTGCGCAAACTACTGGTGCGCATACTATGCTACACCGCAAAGATGGCGGCTTATGAGGTAAAATGCATGGCAGAAAATCCTTTCTAGGGCAATACATGGCCAATGGCGGCTTAACAGGGCCAAGAAAACGAAG
The DNA here is from genome assembly GCA_018105865.1 of Metaphire vulgaris. Classification (NCBI taxonomy): domain Eukaryota; kingdom Metazoa; phylum Annelida; class Clitellata; order Crassiclitellata; family Megascolecidae; genus Metaphire; species Metaphire vulgaris. The sequence goes on from CM030844.1 coordinate 12,778,262, forward strand.
CTTCACTATCCGGTATAGCTAGAACTAACATGAAATTATTTATTTAGACTGTTGTAGGCTCAACGCTCGGGAACTCTCTTGCTGTCTGTCAACTGCTTTCAAACCTGGATCTAAAACACACAGGTGTCTTATAGTCTGCCCTAGTGTTTTTCATTGACCAATCTATGAAATTGACCTGGGTGAACAATAACTGAAGATGGAACATCTTTGAATATTTGAAATAGCTTATGACAGAAAATTTGTTTCAACGTAAACATTTCACGCGCGTGAAATGCGCGTGAAATGTTTACGTTGAGTTACCTGATACTTTAATGAAAAACCAACTTACCAACTATAATACTTTAGACGATATCTATGAACTAAAATCTTAGTTCACTTTTCACGCGCGAGTCTAGCAAAATATATTAAAATTATACAAATCATTATAATTCAGTTTTGAATTTATTTTGTGCATATCATACCTAAATAAAACCTTTTTGCTCTGGAAATCCTCTAATTAATTAATTCGTCTACTGGAAATGCGATTCTATTGCGGGTGCGGAGCTGTGCTGCGGTGACGTCATACTGCCAATGGTCGAGACTCGAATGGTCGAAACTCTCGGAGACTTTTTAGTCTACAGACAAAATCTCGACGATGATAGTGACGCTGAAGACGCTTCAACAGCAGACCTTTAAGGTCGAAGTCGACCCAGACGAAACGGTCGGTGATTCTGCATCTCTGTCGCCGTTCTGTCATATTTATTGGTGATTTTGTTTCTGTCGAACGTAATATCGACCGCTGTGGTGGAAATTTCCTGCCATGATGACTGTGCCTTTATTGAGGGAGAATCCGGCGTCGCCGCTACCGTCGCCGTCGTATATCGCCGTCATATCTAACTAATTTGCGTTTTCTGGGCAGTCTGGAAGCGCGTATTTGGCGATATATTAGTTAACGTTTTGCGACCATCGCAATTAAGTTATCATGAGGCTTTCGTGTAAATAAGTAAACACCACAGGCTATACGATTTGTCTGAGTGAAATGCGTGTGTGTGTGTGTGTGTGTGTGTGTGTTAAATGTCGGGTTATTTGTATTATTTTTCAGAAGTGTGACCTTATAATTTGATTGGATTGGTTTTCTATGGATTTTGCTGTTTTCCATGTGCTCTACAGTTGCACAACTACATTACTTTATTGGCAATGTGGTTGTGTTACCATTTTGCCAAGTGCAGTGATTCTGTAGTGTAATGTGATGTAATATTGGTCAGTGACACATATATGCACATCAGCCACATCCCAGCAATACAAAAATTGCTGTGTATGTTCATCGCCGATGTCACTGACATGTAATTTGTTACAAGTATAAATTCAGTTACAGATAGGGCTTTTAATTGAATGTGGCATATGATATGTGAGATTAAAAAAATTGCAAGGATTCTTGTATCAGTAACTTTTGTAACATACCAAAATTAGATCCAAAAAATGGGAACAGATTTAATAAATTAGAATGTTTTAATTTAACAGTGCTAAAGTGACAGAAATTTGTGCTGTAAATGACCGGGTTTTTAGCTATTGATGAAATTGTTGACCTTTTGAATGTTTAATTTTTTTGACTCATGGCTAGTTGTACTGTGTTGATATTGCAGTGTTTATTTGAAAAAATCAGGCATATTTCATATAATTGAGCAGAATGAGAAAACAGTTTCATTGTATTCTGACTCTCTCATTATGTCTTTAATTTTATTGCAAGATGTCACTAGGATCACTTATGATGAGCTCTGTTGCTTTGAGAATGCAGTAGCATTCTTGTTAGCAATTAGATAAATTAAGTTTGGAATGTGCTATGGTTGTGTTGATCTATGTTGTCATAATGTGCCAACTGTTGTCATGGATTCTTGGGGAGAGCATATATTAGGTGAATGATTTAGTTTTAAGTGTTCACATTACTATCTTAAAGATAAAACAAAAGAGCAGGGATATTAATTAAGAGACCTGGATACTGCTGGAAAAATTTGTTGAAGATGACAGTTTATAGTTTTGAAGCAACCAAAGAAGAGAGCAGTAGGAAGGTGAATGAAGTTGCTAATAAGTTTATGGTGTTGATATGGGCTGGGGTTGTGGCAGATGTAGTTAAAAAGTAAGGTAAGTAAAGGTTCACCTGTAGGATCAATGCCCGTAGGTTCGGTTCTGATCCCCGTTTTTGTGGCCATAAGCGGCAAAGCCATTCATTGGCAGACGGTGGCCAGCCTTTTCCACTGAACCTATGGTTACATTCGCAATGCTGCCATTGCTACTCATTTTACCACTGCAATTGAGTGAAGGCTGAGTCAACCCCAGGGCTTCTGCAAGTCTTGAACTCGCTTCCTTCAGCCATGTAGACATAATGTTGTTTCCACTCTTCTATCTTCCCGCCCTTGTAGTTGCCAAACAGCATTTTTGCTTAAAGAGGCAATGTTCACAAATTTTAAAAGATTGCTTGACTTGGTTTGAGGAGTTTACGGTTGCAAGCTGACTGCATTGTTTTGCAATCAAAGCCTTTTTGAAAGTTTCATACTTGTATGCAATTGTTATTGTCTGGCTGGATTATTTTTACTGTAATTAGTTTATTAATGTTTGCTTTAGGTGTTGAAATTGAAAGAAAAAATTGCCACTGAGAAGGGCGACGAGTATGCAGTGGAATATCAGAAGTTGATTTATGCAGGTATGTTGTTATTGAAAGTGATATGTATTTCCATCTATCTTTCTCCCTCTCTCAGTCATTCAGTCGTCTCCGACTTTGTGTGACGTTATGGACTTTGATGTGCCATTCTTTTCTGTCCTTGACTACATTTCTCAGTTCCTCGATGTTCATGTCCATTGCTTCCATAATGTTATCCATCCATCTTGTCTTTTATCTTCCACTTTTTCTTTTCCCCTCAACAGCTGCTAGCATCAATGATTTCTCCAGTGAATCGTGTCTTCTCATAATATGTTTAAAAAACTCCAGTTTTTGTTTTAGTATCAGTCCTTCTAAGCACTGTATTTCCATACATAATGTATATTACAGCAGGTTGTTGCATTATCAGTTAAGTATCTGTAACACTTTGTATTACAGTATGGAAATCACTATAATATGACTGTGCTGCCTTTCAATTTGCAAGGATTATTTGGGTAACATGTTTATCCCTTTACACACCCACAAGAATGAATATAGCATTAAAAATCACGAATGAAATTAATGCTTATTAATGAATATTGCAATGTTTTTACCTTAGGCAAAATTTTGGATGATGCAAAGAAAATTATTGAATATAAAATTGAAGAGAAAAACTTTGTGGTCATCATGGTCGCAAAGGTCAGTCCTCTCCTGTTATGTAATTTATTTTAATGATCGCTTAACTTCGATTTGTCTTGTTTTTCTTCTATTCTGAAATCCAGGTGGAATCATAGAATTAATTTAGATCTTAATCTTAGCACTAATATTGATTTTGTAAAAATTTTAATGATTGTATTATTTAAAATTGGGATTTTAATGATTGCATTATTTAAAATTGAGAATTAGTTATGTGTAAATTATCTGACCTGTTTAAGAATTGTCAACTGTTATGAGCCATGGTTTGTACATTTGTCATTTTCATTTATTGCTGGTAGTTCATCGCTTTTCTGAGTCATTTTGTTACATTCTGCATGTTTTGTCTAGAGTATGATATTTCACTGAACTTTGGAAATTCTTTATCTGTCTCTTGAATGTACTTGAAATTTCAAATATATTAGAAAATTGTTTATAATTGTACAGGTTTTTAATTCTGTCAAAGTTTTGCAAGATTTGTTTAAAATCATTCAAAAACGTGACAAGATATAAGTTGCTTTTTACACTGGATCTGAATTTTTGGGCTCCAGTGAAATAGGTTTGAAAATTTTAGGAGGCTCTTGAATTTCATTATAGGAAGTGCATGAACCTGATTGGCTATGTTTTATGTAAAAAAAGTCAGTATGTTGACTCTCTTTACGAGATAAGAGTCCACAATTTAAATTTCTAGAGTTGTGTTCAACAATGATTGGAACAGGCGTAAGCAACTAAGTATCAAGCGACATTGCATTCTCTAGCAGTGTCTGAGTATCAGAAGTTTTATGTTATTGAACTCTTGACAATCACTTTCCCATCCATTTTCTATTTGAGCATAGGTAGATAGTTGTTTTTGTTTTGAATCACTGTTTGAATGTTATTCTATTTTAAGCCCAAAGTTACGGTGGCAGAACCAAAGGCAGAGAGTGCTGCGACTTCTGTAGCGCCAGCGCCAGCACCCGCCACGACTCCTGCAGAGCAGAGTCTGCTGTCCGTGACTCCATTCGCGACAGGAGACAAAAAGGAGGAGACGAAGCCCGAGCCGGCCGTGCAGGATTCAGCTGCCGCAACCACTGAGGCGGCAGCAGCGGCAGCACAGCCAGCTGATGCCGCCACCACGACATTGGTGCCGCAATCGTCTCTCACGGAGGCAGAAAGTCTGCTGGTGACTGGCGCCACCTATGAGCAGGCTGTCCAGGAAATCATGTCGATGGGTTTCGAAAGAGATCAGGTGATCAGAGCGATGAGGGCAAGCTACAACAATCCAGACCGGGCTGTTGATTATCTTCTCAGTGTAAGTCGCTTGCTTCTGCAGAGGATGCAGTTTATGTTGTGGGTTTGTATTTGACCATGGCCACTGTTTAGCGACCTTGGACAAGTTGTGTACCCCTGACTGTCTGCGAGGAAGGCAATGGGAAACTACCTCATTGCCTGGTAATGTAAAGCAAATTGGGCCTGCCTTAGGGCAGATAAGTAGTCATTTATCATCATCATCATTATCATCATCAATGGGCATGTAAGTCTTCTGAGTGATGATTTTTGAAGCTATGGCCCATGAAAGTAAATTCCTGAAAATATTGACTCTTTGCAGGGAAAGGTTATAGGCTGTGTGTGTGTGTGTGTGTGTGTGTGTGTGTGTGTGTGTGTGTGTGTGTGTGTGTGTGTGTGTGTGTGTTAGAGATATCTATTGTCTGATTGTAATAAATATTATTGTGACTTGGAAATGAATGGCATGAAAAGTTTGTGCATGCTACTGATTTTGCAATCATTGAATAGTAGTTATTTTCCATACCTCAGCTCATGCAGCATTATTGTAGTATCAGTTGTTGTGGGATTATGGTTTTGTTAACTGCTTAACCGCCCTCTGCCGGAAATATTTTGGTCTCTGGCGGTTAAACAACAATGTCAGTTCTGGTGTTTACTTGCTTGATACTAAGCTGGCAAAAAACTTAGGCAGTGAAACTATCCTTATTTTACCCTTAAACCACCATAACCGAGTACACTCGGTTATATTGCATTTACAGTAGTTACAGAGTATCTGGCAGTTTAAGGGTTAAGCCAAAAGGTATGACAATTATTTGCTGCGTTTCAGTTTTGTTTGGATAATTGTGTTGTGTTCTGTTTCTAGTGTTCTTTCTACTAAGCTTCTGTGGCAATAACTCAATTCATTAAAAAAGTTCTTACAAAGCTCTTGTCATTTAATGGGGGGAAAACAGCAGAAAACAGTTGTGTTATCGACTCACAACTTTCATTAAATTACTTTAGCCGTGTTTTGTGGTGGTGTCGAGTTGCAAATATAGTAGAGTGAAATGTTTATAGTGATTAACTACCGGTATGCCTGTTGTGAGCTAAACTTTGTTATGATATCTTTTCTACATAATTTTGTGAAAATGTTTGACTTTTTGTGTCTTTTAGGGCTCAATCCCAGAAGAAGTACAGCCCCCGGTGGTCACGCCAGCTCCTGGCACCAATCCACCAGCAGGCCAGGTGGCTTCGAGTGGAGCTGGTACACCATCGACAGCACCTGTAGGAACACCTGGTAAAGGATTTGTGGTTTTTTTAAGGGATTGGGTCGGGAAGATGGAATAAAGGTAACATGCTAGAGAGGCATGCTGATCTAACTGGATTGGGTCCCACTGGAGTCCTAAGGTCAACTCCACCTCACTTACTAATGATGCTTAAAGTGGTTCATTATTTTGGTTTGGATGCACAGATTAAGTTTTGAAGATGTGGCACTTGAGTTAGATGAAATCCACATCATTTTGAAATTGTTTTACTACGATTCAAATAAGTAATAATCCTTATCGATGAGCATTTTTCCAATTGTGCATTCTTGGATGGAATGAAAGCTTTTGGGCAATTTTTGCCAAAAGAAATATTAATAGCATGGGCAGAAACCTGATTTTTGAAATCTTTGTGTAATGATGTTTTACCTGTTTCATCTGATGCAAATTGTTTAATTTTGAATTTGGGTGCTGAAGAGGTAATTTTTAAAACCTGATATTTCATTCAATATTTGTGTCTTACTTATCAGATTACAGCTACAATGCTGGGCTAATAAATAACCATTTCATTAGATATTTTGCAGTTAGCATTGGCTCAACTGGGCAACATTAAGCTTTTAGTAGTATTCAAAGTATTTCGAAACAGCAAGGATTTGTTTCAGTTTGCCCGCCATTCCATGATTGAGTGGTGGTGAACGACTGTTTTCAGACGATCCCCTGTCATTTCTTCGTACACAGCCGCAGTTCCTACAGATGCGCCAGGTGGTCCAGCAGAATCCGAACCTTTTGCCGAGCATACTACAGCAAATTCGTCAAACCAATCCTCGTCTTCTACAGGTTACGATTTTCTTTAAAACTTTCAACTATTGAGCTTAAGTTTTTCAATGCTACAGTTACTAAAATGTCAACGACGATAGAAGATTTTTATCGATGCATGTCGAACGTGTAGTTAGTTCCCATGATCAGCATAAGCGATTTCTTTCATGGATATGACTGATGTTTGAAAGCAGCATTGGAAGAACTTGTAGGTCACCTGAGGCTGGAGTCAGCCCATGACATGTTCTGGCAGTGAACTTTGTGACAATTTAAAAAATTTTGTCAAAAGATAAATCTATATGTACACTTACTTACTGAGAGATACTGATATTACTGTTTTATTACTTGAAACATTGTTTAAATATACCTTTTTTTATTAGTATTATTTATCACATATTATTTACTTTGACCTTTATAAGTAATTTGGTGTTGTTTAATGATCTGTTGCCGCTGTAGGTTATCACGGATAATCAGGATCGATTTGTGCAAATGTTGAATGAGCCGATGGCTGAACCTGGCTCTGTGGTTGGAGCCGAGGGCCAGAGTCCAAACCCCGGCACTGCTGCTCCTCCTCCTCCGGCAGCGGGCGGTCATAATCCAGAGAGTGGATTCATTCAAGTGACTCCGGAAGAAAAGCAGGCAGTGGAGAGGGTAAAATGATTACGCATGGCTAAAAGTCGCTTCACCTCGGTCGCTTATCATTTTGTTATGCTCATGATTAATTCTGTCGTGAATTTCAATTATATTTTGATAATTAATCGGAGAATATTGCTCACAATTAACCAGTACGTTGATGCTTGTGCTGTCATGTCCTGTAGCAGAACACTAACTTAGGAGTAAATTGCTTGTTGTAATTGATAACTATTATATTGGAGATTTGTCAAATTCACTCCATTTGTGCTAATTAGGGGGATTTGTGTTAAATGTGGGGTGATTTTCGTAGCTGGAAACTGATTACTTGAATGCAGACTTTATTGCCATATTGGGCTTTTAATAATGTCTTTATGAAGATTGAAATGTGACAATGTTTCTCTCGAGTTTGACTGACTAGTGAGGTTTCATTGAGTTTAGTATAATGCATATCGATTACTTCTACAGTGACAGTTATTATTACAATTTTTTTTAAATATTAAAAATGGATTGCAATTGATTTTGCATTCAATTTATAGATTCAAAGCTTCTAGAATTAATCTAATTGCAAGGCATCCATTATAATCTAATTGAGTGAACTTTATTTATAGAAGGCCTGGTCTGTTTTGTTTTTGCAGCTGAAGGCGCTTGGTTTTCCAGAGGGGCTTTGCATCCAGGCATATTTTGCGTGTGAAAAGAACGAAGACCTTGCCGCTAACTTCCTACTATCGCAAGACTTCGACGATGACATGTCCTAAAGTTGAATGTGTTGACATTTTCCTAATGTGCGGCGTCCTTCGTTTTGAATAAATAGCGTCTGTTGAACTGAGGACGCCCTTTGCCCATTCTGTGCATAAGCTGTTTTGCTTGAACTGTGTGTTATCTTGATTTTCATTTAATCTTGAACAAACCGTTCAACACTACTTTCGGATGCACGAAGTTCATGAAATAATTTTGGCAACGCTGAACGCTTTCAGAAAGTTCTAGGTCGGCTATTTAATTAATTAAAGGAGACGAAGGAAGCATGTGGTTGATACTGAATATGTTTAAGAAAACTTTCTTTGTGGCTATATCAGTGTTGCACATAATTCTAATATATTTAATAGAAACTCTTTGCAGATTGTAGCTTTCGCTTAAATGATCAGTGGTTACACGATCTTTGTTTTTGTTTGGGGGGAAATTGTGTTTCATTGTTGAAACTTTACTTTTTTATTTTGTTTTAGTGCAAAATAGATGCCTGAATTTTTTTAAACATGTGCTGCAAAAGTTCCTGTGTTTATTGGCGTTCATGATTATAATTGTACGGAAGTATTCTGTTCACCATCTGGACACAGAAACAGTGATCTAAGTGTGAACGGTGGTGCTATTGTATTAAAGAGAAGGTTAGCTTCAAGTTATGTGCAGATCACTCGATCATTCTGTCGGCCAAGTGTTGTGTCGTAGGCCTTGTACTTTTGTTTGTTTTGGTCATCGTTCTTAATATCGTTGTTTGGTGTCGTCTTGGGGTGTGACCAGTCTTTGCCACTTCAAATATTTATGTTATTTTGTGTTGGCTTGATATTTCCAATTCTTCTCCACAACCGCTTTCTAAGAGCTTCACATATTCTGTTGTTCTGTATAATATTGCCTAGTTTTGAAACTGGTTCAATACAGTATTAATAGGTCCATGTATTGCCACAACACTCGTAGGCCTGCTTCAGTTATGCATGAATGCTTCGAGTAAGTTATTTCGTGCAAGTAATGAGCCTACTTTATACAAATGATTGCTAGACATGCCATTATCGCATCAGATGAGTGCCTCTTGCTTTACTAACTTTTTTTACTTTGTTCAATTGGAGGGATTTCAAGTTTGAACCACAATTTATTCAAATTTATGCAGCATAGCCTACTCGATGGTTGAAGTTTTGCAAAAAAAATCAAGGGTTGGATTATCCAGAGAACAAAATAACAATGTTTATTTCTTCTGGCATTCCACAAGCTCACCCATCTGATGATTGCAATATTGACCACCATGCTTTAGCGCAGCCACGTGGGGCCGCGACCCCTTTCTTCAGAATGATGATAAAAAGTGCTTACAGTTGCTGTAATCTTCATAGCAACTCAATTGTGATTTATCATAGAGTGGCCAAGAACCGTAATATAACTAAGTACTGTATATCGATTCTGTCGAAAATCACCCTATCTTTCACACCCCGAAAAATTCTCCGGTTTTGCACAAATCCCACGAGACAGGTCCCAGTCCAAGTACGGACACCTGCTCCCCCTTTGTGGCTGCGCTAATATAGATATGCCTTTGGACAAGCTTTAATTTAGAACATGATCGGCGATCATGGGGGTGTCCAGTGTTTAATCTAGACTCTGGACTGCGGGGGGGGGGGGGGAACTGACAAGGCCGAGGGGAAGTCAGCTGGGGGCTGCTGTTAGTTGATGTAAGCCAAAATTTCCGGGGGTGAATGTGAAATTTCCGGGGGAAAGGGTAAATTTTTCCCGGAAACGGCCTAGATTAAACCCTGGGGTGTCTGTACCCGAACTTAAGTTATGGCATGTAATAGATATGCTGCGGTGTCAAAAATTGAATGAATTAACCGAAGTTCGCGGACCCTAGGATGCGCGACACTAGTCCTCTGCTTAAGGGGACTTGTCTTGAAGCCAATGGAGGGATTATTGAACAGTAGATTTATAAAAATTTAAAAATTTCTGGTAACTGAAAAAATTCGCAGACAAATAGCATATTTTTGTTTGTCCCCATCTTCATTGCATCAAATCATGCAAGAACAATCAATAGACCTATAGGCCTTCTCGATTTCGATCTACAGCGCTCGAAATAAGACAGTCCAGCCATTTCGTACTAAACACTAGGCTTAGAGCCAAATACTCTATGAAAACGAGGGACATAAAAAATGAAAGTCCTGATGAACATTGGCGTAGCCAGTGGCGGCTCCACCGGGGGGACCAGGGGGCCCGTGCCTCCCCTATTGAGAGCCTGGCCCCCCAGTTGGGACCTTATACTTAATGCTACATACATTAAACAACAAATGGTTGGCCCCCCATGATTAGAAGTTGCCACCCCAATGCCCCCCCACTTGCCAAATCCTAGAGCCGCCACTGGGCGTAGCCAGGATTTTCGAAAGGGGGTTTGGGTTTTGGTTTTGACCGTGATCAACTTTGGGAAAATCCTGACAAGCAAAAAACATTATCACATCTACTTTTTTTTAGCTTACAAGCAAAAAAGTCCTCGCCTCTCACTTAAACCTTTACCGTCTATAGCCAAGGCGGGTTTGACCCCCAAAGACGCGTCAAAAAATGATAAATGCATGGAAACAGAATATTTCTTTCGGCGGCCAAGGAAGTTTTAACCTTCAACCCCTTGGCTACGCCACTGCTCACGAATATCTTGTGAGATGGTTATAGTACGTCGATCGAGGGATGGCCCACGTCTTGAGATATACTGGCTTCTAAAAATTTAGGGGCACCGACCGTCGTTAAAAAGTGGACACCCCCAAGTTTTGTGGCAGATACCCGCCTAATTCGAAATCTATTGAACAGTTCAAGAAGAATCTTAAGACACACTTGTTTAGTACGTCGTATGATTGCCAACTCATTATTGTAAAGCACTCTTGATTTAGGCGCAGTGGCGGCTCTAGGATTTGGCAAGTGGGGGGCCGTTGGGGTGGCAACTTCTAATCATGGGGGGCCAACCATTTGTTGTTTAATGTATGTAGCATTAAGTATAGGGTCCCAACTGGGGGGAGGCACGGGGGGCGAGACACTCAATAGAGGGGCACGGGCCCCTCTGGCCCCCGGGTGGAGCCACCACTGTTTAGGCGTATGCCTTGTTATAGGGCTCTACAAATTATCAGATAATAATAGTAATAATAATAATAATAATAATAATAATAATAATAATAATAATAATAATAATAATAATAATAATAATAATAATAATAATATACACATATATACATATGCAGTGGCGTAGCCAAGGGGCCTGGGAGTTAAACCCCTTTGGGCGCCGACGAAAAATGTGTATAAAAATTTTAATATGTTTCCATGAATTTTTTATTTTCGGACGAGGTTTTGAGGGTCAAAAACCTTTTGGCGCTGTCAACCAAAAATTTTATGTAAGCGTCATAGGTGACGAGGTTTTTTGCTTGTCAAGATTTTCGAAAGTTGGTTACAGTCAAAACCAATCAATCCCCCCTTCCGGAAATCCTGGCTAAGCCACTGTATATATCAAAAAAGTCAAAGTCCTTCCCGAGCCTCACGGGCTCATAGGGCGGCGATGATCTCCGTTGCTATAGCCCTCAGCCAGGCGTGCAATGCCACGGATACGGGGCTAGTGTATCGGCTGAGTCGACCTGCGGGAATCAAATTCGCGACCTCCTGCTCCATCGCCCAACGTTGTGACCACTCTGCTAACTTCCCGCCCCACTGTATATATATATATATATATGTGTGTGTGTGTGTGTGTGTGTGTGCGTGTGTGTATGCGTGTGTGTGTGTGCGCGTGCCTGCCTGTGTGTATTTATGTATTTATTAGCAGGGTAGGCCTATGTATAAACTTCATCGAGATGACTGTCTTGAGGCTCCCTCCCTGTTAGCGAGTCACAGAACAAACATCAAGAATGAACTATCAAATATAGGCGAAGCGCCCGTTTTAGGCCTACGCCTATATTTTGCATATATGTAAATAAGTTGAGCTATAGGGTCTACTGCTCAAGTTTCCACCTTGAGCAACCTATTATATAAATAAATAAATAAATATATATATATATATATATATATATATATATATATATATATATATATATAGGACAATACATTGTTGCCAATTTTTTAAACTTCAGAGCAACTGCACATACTACAGTATATGACAGATCAGACAGATATTCGTCGTTCACCCTACTCTACTAGATAAAAATTTCGTAACGTTTCAGTGAGACTCTCACAACTAGTCTTTGCCTGTATGGAGGTGGATCTAACCCTCTCCCAGTGCCCCTATTGTGGCTGCGCTAATGGCCATTAAGACAGACGTTCACTTCTTATTTACTCCGGCTAGGGGTTTGGATGAGCTTTCTACCCACCCCACCCCACCCCGAGCAGTGACGTGCAGGGACTAAACCGATACAAAATGTTTGACGAGCAAAAAATGTCGCCAAGTCAATTTTGGCGACGCCCCTCCATCTGGTCGGCGCCCGGGGCCACCGACCCACCGGTCCCCTCTGCACGCCACTGTCCCAGAGCCCTCATCGCAGAAGTTTTGAGTAATATTTTAGTTACTGAGGTGTGGACGAGGTGATCCGCGGTAGCCGCCCCGGGCGATCACTGGGTCCGTATTTGGACTAGAGCGGGTCGTGGAATTTGCGCAAATCAGATGAAATATTATAGCTTTTGTTCGCTATAATGGCACTAGAAATTGAATAGTACCTGGGTGACACCTTCATTTCTATAACCAGCTATACAGAAGAACGCCCGTGTGCAGCTTTTACACGCAAGAAGGAATTTTTTTACCGAGTGACAGTTGAAAAGTGTTCTACGTGATGGGCGTTCCTTGGTGCCATGGGCGTATAAAGCTATCAATACTGTAACACAGTAATACGTGCATTCGAACAGCCAGCTATAGAACGCCTTGTGTAAGCCTATCGTACACTCAGAAGTCACTGATTGATCGTTTGCCAAACACAGATCTAAGAGAATGACGAGGTTTTTAAAAAAACTGAATTCAGGAGAGTAAATCACACTTATGAATTTATGTATAAGATGAATTGACATTCAAATTCGAATTGCTGAATCTGCATATTAGGCAGTGTTGGAGTTGTGAAATTTGAGCTGGAGGGGGAGGGGTTGAGGGATGAAATTCAATGCATGACAGAAACTGCATGTAAGCCTACCAGATATGCGATTTTTGGGAGGATTGCAAAGTTAGCTGGGGGTTCATCCACCCCCAAACCGCCCGGCAAACCCAACCCTGATATTAGGCCTTTTGGCGACATGGATGCAGCCTAAATGTAAAAGTGTAAAAGCGTAAATCTTATATGGCGATGTGAGCCTACATCATGGACCCAATATAGCCGAAAAGTCGTTTTAAATTTCAAGAATTCTTGACTTTGTAGAATACCATGGACAAGACAGAAGAGAATACTGTACACACAACGGTGTAAAGGGAAACGAGTGGAAGACAGAAGGTACCTCGCTTGGTATGGATGATCATGGGAGGTATGTGATACCCGACCGTCAGCCAGCGACTGCTCAAAATAGAACCAAAAACAACGCCAAAACATTCAAAACATTATACTTGTCACCTAGAATGAAGGCGCTAACCTCCAGGTTCTCACGCTGAACATTGAGAGGCGTTTTGCGCCTATGTAGTAAGTAAGTAAGTAAGTAAGTAAGTAAGTAAGTAAGTAAGTAAGTAAAATCTCGTATATTTATATGGCACTTTGGAAAGTAGCAGTAGGCCTACTATGAATTGACGTATATTTTACGCTATATACTATTTCGAGTTTCAGTTTCCGGCCCAACAAATTAATGAAACAAAAACATGGCCTTTGCTGCCCCTCCCCCCCCCCCCGCGTCGTGCCAAATAGGTCTACGAAGTATATAGTTAAGACGCTTTGTGCCTAGGTCACGCAGCTGCAACTCTACCCTTATAAGTACCCCGTGAGACACACGACGGGAGCGCACGTTGAGGCACGAAGTTTGAGATCAGCGAAGCGTTAAGCTACACTTCGGCGACTTTTAACACCAGTCGGCGAATTATAGGCGATTCTGTGCCTACGCCCCGGGCCGGGCTGTTTTTGTTCGCAACAAACAGAATCGCTGCACGCAAAAATTCAGTCGGTGATTTGGCGTCTACACGGCGGATACGCTTTCGTCCGAGAGGCTTGTCCTTTTCTTCTTCTTCTTCTTCTTCTTGGATGTTTGAAGTTGGAATCTTCTGAAGTTCTTCGAACTTGGAAGCTGTTTCTTCATATTTCGAACTTTTCGAAACAGTGACGCACGCCTGTCTGTGTGACCGTTGTACCTCCGGTTGAATAGCGACATAAGAAAATGGCCGACTTCGATCCAGCAAGACTTGACGGTATTTTGATTCTGAAAACAAACAGCCATTTCGAGTTTCCGCAAGAAAATGCGCTTTATGGAAGTTTCAACCAACACACACCGCAACTACTGTATATTAATTACGAAACTACGGTCAATGTAGTCAAAACTGGCAGAGTTTCATCTAGGCCTAAGCCTAATTATTTATTCGAAATTCTCTTATAATGATCAAAGTACACCATGCAGTTCCATAATTGTGTGATTTCGGGCTAAATCACCTTGAGAGGGCGAGAACTAGATGGACGCATTCGCAAGAATGTGAGAAATACATAAATGAATGTGATTCGTATATTGGGCCTATCTTCGGGTTTGATCATTTACAAGATGTTTTTTTAAAAGTTCAGTTGATTCTTTTGAAAGCAAATTGATCTGGTCATTTGCGCCAAATTAAAAAGTTGTACCCTATCAATAAGCTTCACTGGGTGACAAGTTGAACGACAACCCGTGCTGGGTGCTGGCCAATGGCGACAAACAAAAGCGTCTTTCATTAGCGAGACTCAGTTAGGCTATACCTATTCCCAGTGGTTAAATTACTTTTTCAGAGGTGCCGGATCGCCTTATTTTTCCTCCGGCCACAGAATATCTCCACAACTTTTTTATTCATTTTAAACGAAAAATGAGTAAAAAGTAGGCCTACGTTCCGGATCTCGTGCCAGCCGTGTCGGATCTCTTGCCAGAAGTCCCGGATCGGAGATCCGGCTCAATTTAACCCCTGCCTATTCCATACTGTGTCCGATCTTCTCAGTTCGCAAGAAAAATTTTCTAAGTTGAAATACTGGTAAAATCATACGATCAAAGACTCTTACGATGATTTCCACTATAAACGAAGCATTTCGTTGGAAAGTTGAATTAATAATTAATTAGAGATCGACGGGAAACTCGTTGCCTTAGGCTATCGCCAGATTTCCAGCTAAATAATTTCTCTTTTTAACATAATAATTATTTCGATTCAGAACCTTGACAGTCGTTGATTTTGCTGCTTCGATCAAATAGGCAAGATCGCGATAGCGTTCGTTGTTATCAGCTTCGTCCTGTTGCTGATCGTCATTGCGACCTGCGTGACCTGCTGGTGTTGGAGATACAAGCTTCACAAGAGAAAAGCCGAACTGAAGGCAAAAGAAATGGAACAGGGACTCCTCCCCACGGTCAGAACAGAGTTCGACATTATAGTGTCCAATAGATCTAATTAGACCCATAATGTCTTTATTTGCTTGCTTGGCTGTTCGTTATTCTATACTGTGATCTGTGTATTCGACATTCGAGAAACGCAGAACGTATAGAACTTGCTAAGTTGCTTTATTTACTTTGGCTGAATATCTCAAAATTCGACGTATTGAAATATTATTTCAAGCAGTGGCGTAGCCAGGATTTCCGAAAGGGGGGTTTGACAAAAAGTTCGTCGATAACCGCCAAGGGGAGGGTTTCACCCCCAAAATCGCCAAAATTCGCCTCAAAAAACAAAAATTGCATGGAAATGCATCAACAAATTTATTTCTCCGTCCAAGGGGGGGTTAACCTCCAAACCCCCCGTGACTACGTCACTGATTTCAAGGGAATTAGCACGCCCAAGCACTGGATGGCGTAGAGTGTATACTACACTGTAAGACTGGTCCGTCACCGCAGCTGGATGGGGTTCGCTTCCCCGTTTCTAGCTGTAAATTGTAACGACCTTATATTATGCATTTTAGCAGCAAATTTTAGCTCTCGTTTAGCTTCAAAACTTTCTGTCAAAAAATCTAGCTGAAATTCTGATTTAGACGGTGGTTTGGAACTAAATGAATCAAGAAATAAATCTAATATTGCTCTAACTTTTTCGGCTTCCCCTCCCCAGCCCCATTGTGAAGTGTACAGTGGGAACGCAACGTCAGATCTATTGATGTTATGTTCTATCAATAATATAATTTGCTTCCGCGACGTTTTGTTTAAAACCGATATCGGTAATTTTTTGTGCAGAAGAAATCTTCCGGATGTTGTCGTTGTTGCGGTTGCTGGATGTACTGTTGTCGCTGTTGCGTCGGTTGCTGCGATCCCCCGAAGCCGCCCGCCTACAACGACGCGGTGGTGGTGGTTCAACCGATCGACGTGCCACCGCCGCCGACTGCCACCGGTGGCTGCGGCGGTGGTAGAGGCAACGACAACTTCG
Organism: Metaphire vulgaris; assembly: GCA_018105865.1. NCBI lineage: Eukaryota > Metazoa > Annelida > Clitellata > Crassiclitellata > Megascolecidae > Metaphire > Metaphire vulgaris. The sequence continues at coordinate 12,794,757 of CM030844.1, forward strand.
GATGGTCGAAGGACGTCTACGTGTACAACAACGGCGGACCGGCGATGGTCGGCGGCGGGGCCGTCGTCGTCGGCGGCGGCGGCGGCGGTCGAGGAGGGTGCGGAGGCCTCGGTGTCAGCGGCGGCGGCGGCGGATGCAGCAGCTCTCAGCCGGTCAACTTCAACAATCGCTGGAGTGCCCCGACCGACGGCGGTCGCCTGGTCCTCAGCGCCGGCGGCCTTGCCTCGCATGTCATCCCGGGGGCGTCCCCTTACGGAGGCATCTACCCGTCGACGGCCAATCTGTTTACGAGTAACAGACGCTAGGTGGAAAAGCTGGTCAACCTAGCTTTCTCGGAAGTTTCGTTTTACCTACTTACTTATTTCTACTTGCGATATAGCTTCTTCCTGTAGCCTAAATCGCGTCTCTTGCCTTTCGAGGGATGAATTAAACACTATTGGTTGCAAGTGACCTCACATCGTAGCATAAACATTGACGATTTATTTAACCGAGTATGATATGTATCTGTATTTATTCTATAGTGATTAACGAATAACATCAGCGTGGCCTAGACTAGAGGGCGCACGGTGGCCCTATTCGGGGCGGAACCAGGCGTGGTTTCTGCGCGAAACCGACGAGAAACGTCTCGGGGAGGGAGTGGGTAGAGTGACTGTAGACAGAATCAGTGGCGGTTCCAAGAATTATTATTATTATTATTATTATTATTATTATTATTATTATTAACGTACTGATTTATGTGGTAACTCGTCCGAACGAACTGCGTGAACACATTACAAAGTTACAGATAACTCGTGCGATATAACCAGGTTTTAAGTCTCTCTTTAAAAGTATTCAAGGTCGTAGAGAGCCGTATTGATGGCGGTAGACAATTCCATGCCCGAGCCGCGGCCGCGGGAAATGCTCGATCCCCGACGGTTCGGAGGCGCATCCTCGGGACCACCAATAAGGCGGATCCGGCCGATCTCAATCTTTGCCGGCTTGCGTGGTCAGCCACTCGTGATAGTTCGGACGCAAGGTATTCTGGACCGGCTCCATTCAGGCAACGGAAGGTCAAAGTTGCCAGCTTGAAATGGATCCGCTCTGGCACAGACAACCAGTGCAGATCGCGTAGCAGCGGAGTAATGTGATCGCCTAATGAGGCCTGGCATATCACTCGCGCAGCAGCGTTCAGGACGGACTGGAGACGATTATGTAGGTATTTCTGTAGTCCAGCGAGAGTTGCATTGCCGTAGTCTAATTTGGACAGCACCAGTGCAAAGACCAGTGTTTTAAGACCATTGGCAGACACTGATCGACGGATACTCCTGATCAGCCGCAGGGCTTTGAAGCACCCTGCCACTACATTTGCCACATGTGACTTCATTGATAACGTACTGTCAAGATATATACCTAAATTCCGCACGATCGACACCGGTTGCACTTCCGTTCCATCGATGTAGATGCAAGACGACGGTATCCAGTGTTTCTGTCTCTCAGCAGCCATCCAGAGCACTTCCGTCTTAGCAGCATTGAGCTGCAGTCGATGTGACCTCAACCAACTGGTCATCTCAGCTAAACACATCGTGACGCGTTGTTGAAGCTGCTGGATCGCCGCAGGGGGGGAGCTCCCGTAGACTTGCGTGTCGTCCGCGTAGAGGTGAGCTTGCAACCCGAACCGCTGGGCAATACTCACCATATCGGCAACGTATAGTACGAAGAGGATAGGTCCCAGGACGGAGCCCTGAGGGACCCCACGCGGAGGATTCTTGGCGGAGGATGCAAGGAATTTGTATGAAGTTGGTGTGGGGGGATGGAATGAAATCCAGAAAAAAGTCGACAAGCAAAAAGGTCATTAGCTCTGTTTTGTATTTTTGTATACAAATACCCGGCGGACATGTAGCGGCGTACCGACTCGGACCGGTAACCCCTCTGAAACCCTGACAAGAAAAAAATAAGCTCGGTGGGAGATGCATCCCCAGTCATCCCCAACGTGGAACCGCCCCTGGACAGAATCGTTATCCTCAGTTGTAGGCTTTTCAGTCGTTGAATGTTCTATAATTAATATTAATTATTAATATATCAAGTTGTTAAAGCATGCGCTCTGACTGGACTCGCGGCTTCAGTCTATTATTACCCTAAATAATAAAATTTGGAGCGTTTTAAACAAAAAGCATCGCAACCAGGGATATTTTTGCACCCCCATAACACCCCCCCAACACCCCTCTCCCAATTCTGAGACCAACACCCCCTATCTGAGAGCCGGGTGACCTTTTTCGCTCTTCAGACTTTTCGGCAGGCCACCCCGGAATATAGGCCTACCAACCCCCCCCCCGCAATTGATAATCCTAAAAATAACCCTGGTCGCAAGTAAAAATGTCCTACCAGAGGCTGACAATATGCGCAAGTGATTTTCGAATACTTTATTATAATCTGACTCTTTTGCAAAAGGCGCATTTATTAAATATACTTGAATTGAAGTCGTGTTAGTGTTTTGGTGTCTAGTACACTGTATGTTCATTAACGTAAATTTGGATGAAAAATGGGGGCCTAACTCACGCACCTTCCCCATTCCCTATGGTAGTCTCACCAAAAGTGGAACGGGGCTCGAGCCTAGAGGTCTAGTAGAGTTTACGCCTATGAATATAATTTGAAACTATTTCTCTGATCTCGGCGCAGCTAAGTAGTTAGGTGACTTAGGTCTAAGAGGCTTAGGCCCTACACGACAGAGATGGAAATGGGTCATGGTTCAAATTGGTCATCAATATTAGATGGGTCGCATGGATCGTGGGTCCTTGTCAAGCTGTATCATCCTCTGGGTAAAAAATCTGGAACTGCCTCCCTCTGGTTGTCGGATCTTCCAATAAACGGAGCATTTTCAGATCAAGGATTAAAACGCATCTCTTTCAATCAGCATTTCCTCTTGTTGTTTCCCTCTGACTGATCTCTGGAATGACCTGGTCTTTTGCGGATGGATTTGAAGTATCATCGATTGATACCCTTGCGTAGTAGAAATGGTACTACATAAGTGCATAATGATGATGATGATGATGATGATGATGATGATAATAATAATAATAATAATAATAATAATAATAATAATAATAATAATAATAATAATAATAATAATAATAATAATAATAACGTGACGGTATTCCAGCATGACGATTTGATGAAGGTCGACTTTGGAATCCACTTCAACGGCCGGGTCATTGATTGCGCTTTTACGGTGGCATTCAATTCACGATACGATCCGCTTCTTGCCGCGATGAAGGATGCGACAAACACGGGGATCCGTGAGCGCAGGATCGACGTGCGTATCAGCGACGTCTGAGAGGCCATCCGGGAAGTCATAGAATCCAATGAGGTTGAATTGGACGGAAAGATGTACCCAGTGAAGAGCATACATAACCTGAGCGATCACTCGATGGCGCCGTTCAGGATCCAAGTCGGTAAGACGGTTCCGATCGTCAAGGGAGGTGACACGACCAGGGCGGAGGAAGGTGAGTTTCTTGCCATCGAGACCTTCGGAAGCACCGGAAAGGTTCACGTTCACGTCGTCATGGAGACGTCTCATTACATGAAAAATAATAATAATAATAATAATAATAATATTATTATTATTATTATTATTACTACTACTACTACTACTATTATTATTATTATTATTATTATTATTATTATTATTATTATTATTATTATTATTACTATTATTATTATTCCATTATCTCGCTATGTCTTCACTGCCATCTGTAAGCGAAAAAAAACTGTATTCGACGCTGTCCATTAATTACGTAAACAACTTTTAGGCAATTTTTAACCCCGCCTTTCCTCCTTGTCAACAACTGTCAACTTTCAGTGTTCTCCTAATAAAATCATGTTAAAATTGTTTTACCCTCCTTCTACAAGCTAGCAGTATATTATACGGCTGACTTTTATGCTAAAATAGAATTATGGAAATAATTTATACAAGACATTTCAATACATTTAGCTTGTTTTAAAAGATGTCAAAATGACTACAACACTTTGAATTCTAGTTTCTCTAATCTACCCACGGTGAAGCCAAATGTTCCTCCATGTTACATTATAGTGAGCGTGTACCATGGAGAACCAATACATGCACCAACTCATTTCCTATTTTTTATTTATTACATTTATTGTAAAAAGTAAAATCGTTTGCGTGAGCTAATCTTGACATCAGCGAATGTCAAATTTCTTCGAATCTCCTACTTCCTATTAATGTCTACGGAATTAATGGACAGCCCCTAATAGGTTATTTTCAGAAAGGGTTCGAAACATTCTAAATCAAGCGTTTGAGCCACCTTAGACATCAACTTCTAGTTTAAGATTTAAATTTTAAAAATTTTACTATTTTTGTAACCCAACCATCGTCACGCATATTAAGTCAACTGTTTTAGACTAAATAGCGTAGGCCAACCCATTGAATATCGCAAACCCGTGTTTTAACAAGCGGTCAATAGGATATATGAAATATTAAGCGAAAATGGCTCAAGCAAGGCATCAGGATTGATTGATTGATTGATTGATATTCCAACATTCTGTTAGTAATACTGCGGAACGGCTTGTGTCGCTTATCATTGGGCGCCTCTTCCTCTAAGACAGCGGTTCTCAACCTGAGGGTCGCGACCCCGACGGGGGTCGAATGACGATTTGCCAGGGGTCGCCTGAAACCTTCGGAAATATGGGTGATGTGCAAAACTTGTAATTGTACACAATTTTTCCATTGGTAGTTACTAGTTTTTTTTACTATAATTGCCATTCGACGGTAGGCATGGCAGGCAATTGAATTAGAATGATTTCAAACATTGAAATTGTTGTAGCATTATTATTATTTTTAACAGTTTACATTATGAACGAAAGCGATTTTACGGTTGGGGGGTCGCCACATCATGGGGAATTGGATTGAAGGGATCGCGGCACCATAAAGGTTGAGAACCGCTGCTCTAAGAACACAGTTTGGCGTCGTCGGGCATTCGAGATGCCGTCCGTTCATGGAGGCACTCCCTGTAGCGCTGGTAGACGTAAGGGCTGAGAGGAAGCCTAGGCGGCGGAGAGGAAGGAGAGCGCGCGCGCGCTGGAGAAGGGAAGAGAGAGGTAGGGAGGGAGAGGGAGAGGACGAGAGAGAGAGAGAGAGTCTGGAGATCGAGAGACGACTCCAGTCCACTCGGACTCAACCGGCAAATGGATCTCGGTACACAACGGAACATTATTCGCCAATCGTCCATCGGTGAACTCGACTAATTTCGGAACAGACTGCAACGATGCCTTCGGCGCCTTCCCCTTCCCTCCCCCCCAGACGAACAGCAGGACATCGAGGAGGGAGAGGATAGAGGAGGAGAAGGCGGAGAGAAGGGTGTTTTTATGTACTCGTCGAATGAAATTTCCTTAGTTGATATTTTGCCTCTTCTTTCGTATTTTTCTAGTCGTCCATCTTCCTCAGTTTTCTCCTTTTCTTTATCGATCGCCTGCTCCGCTTTCCTTTCCTGCTCCTTCTGCTCCTCCTCCTGCTCCTGCTCCTCCTACTGCTCCTCCTACTCCTCCTCTCTTACTTTCCTGTCGATAATAGACAACAGAGATTTTTCAGAAACCGTGTCTCGGCCACTTACACGCAGGGTCGGATTAGGGTCCGAGTGGGCCGGGGGCTGAGAAGTAAAAAAGGTCGTCCCTTCCATAATTTTAAAATTGCTCCTTGTAAAATTCCCCGCTGCCTTCACTGAAAATCTTTGACTAGCAAAAATATGTCGTCGCTTCCATAATTTTTATTTCCCGCCTTCACTAAAAAATCTCTTACAAGCAAAAAAGGTCGTCGCTTGAAAAACAGTGGGCCTATTTTTTATGGTGGGCCTGGGGCTTCAGACCCCTCAGCCCCTGCCTTAATATGGCCCTGCTCACACGTCCAGCAATGCAGAGTGGGCTTTAGTATGGCTTGCGCAGCGTGTTAGCAAAATCTCGCAAATTCCAGATAATTTTGAAATTAATGCAACTTTTGCATTTATCCGCAGAGCAAGAAAGAGAATCGTTGTCATTTATCTGAGATTTATTCATAATATTCAGCGTAATCTGAATAATAATAATAATAATAATAATAATAATAATAATAATAATAATAATAATAATAATAATAATAACAATAATAATAACGTTTAAGCTACCGTAAGTTAGAAATTGCAATTACACTCTCAGGTCCTAATTCTCTGTCGCTAGCATCTCTGGCCACCCATCCACTTCTCCAACCGCGCTCATTCATTGATCGGGACCAGAATACCGAGAGCAACCGCGCAACGACGATGGCCGTCTAAAGACGCTGCTGACTCAGGTGTCGTTGTCGTCGTCGTCGTCATCATCATCATTATCATCATCATCATCATCATCATCGGCGCAGCGCTGCAATAGACCCACACGCGCTCGGTGAGAACAAGAACGGAGAAAACGAGGAGACGCGGAGGAGAAGTAGGAAAAGTGGAAGACGACGAAGGGAAGAAGAGCGGGATGCGGCAGGCGGACCAACACCGCGACTCCGCTCGCTCGCTCGCCTCTCGTCTCCGGCGGGCGGCGCACAGCTTAGGGACGCCGACGACCGACACCGCCACCGCCGCCGCCGCCGCCGCCGCAGACAACGCCTTCCTTGGCGGTGCGAGCGAGCGAGCGAGCGAGCTTAGCCGGTCGGGCGTAGCGGCGAGGAGAGCGGCGGGCGGCGAAGACGCGGGAGCGGATTTGCGTCGACAAAAGCTTGATCCAAATTGATGCCTTTTCCTCGGCACCGAATGGCGTCGCGCTTAGGAGCAAGATGATTTTGGTGTTAGCGGCCAGCGGAAGGACGACAATATTACGCGCGATATTGCTCTCTCTCTCTCTCTCTCTCTCTCTCTCTCTCTCTCTCTCTCTCTCTCTCTCTCTCTCTCTCTCTCTCGTTCTCTCTCTGCCTCTTCATCGTGCTATCGTTAAGAGTCCTCTTTCTTCAGCCTGTCGTCGACAGTAAGTGCGCCGCTGTCAGTGATAAACGACACGTTGTCTGATATCGTAATATTATAAGGATATCGTATAATATGATATGATATAGGGACAGTTAAAATTAAATTGTTCGTTATACTGTGTGCTACTGTTCTAAGAGATCTTCCCGGTATTAAGATCGCTGTTGTGATTTTGGACCAGCGTTTGTCTGTCTCTCGGTTTTCACGGCGTTGTCCTTGGTGAGTTAACTGACGATTAAGGCACGCGGTGAATACCAGGAGACAAGACACCCTGATACGAACCGTCAAAGACAGGCTAATGCCCATGAACCACTTGAAATCATGTCATTATGATGATGATGATTATTATTATTATAGTTATTATTGTAGTTATTATTATTATAGGTATTATTGTAGTTATTATTATTATTATTATTATTATTATTATTATTATTATTATTATTATTATTATTATTATTATTATTATTATTATTATAGTTATTATTATTATTATTATTATTATTATTATTATTATTATTATTATTATTATTATTATTATTATTATTATTATTATTAAAAGCGAAAATCAAATTCTGTCGTTATCACTGTAATGTCACATGATCGATCTTTTAAAAATTTAAAACGAAATTTACGCTCCGATTAAGATTCCAATTGAGACTGTAAAATCTATTTATTGTTACTTTAGAATAATTGTAAAAGAAAATGGCAGAGAAACGGGCGAGTAAGTTTACTATCTACAAGCCAGGGTTGGCGAACCCGCGTTTAACGTCTTGATGCATGCTGAGATAAAAGAAATTATTCGCCTTGCAAAATCATTGAAATCTCAAGTTAGCATAGTTGCCACTGCTAAAATATTTCAATAAAACATGTTTAAACAATACGGAAGAAATCCCTTATCCTGATCAATTTTATTTTTATGCTATTTGTTTCGCTTGGGGAATCATGATGCACAATAAATTTCAACACGGTACGCTTGTATTTTAACGATATTTCGCCAGCGTCTGTCATGTTGCTGATATTGAAACACTAACAATAATAATAGTTTTTATTAGTAATTTAATCTAAGAATATAATGTCGTTCTCAAAGCCAAAGAAGATAAAGCCTTTCGAAGAAGAAAGTGGCTGAGATTTCCAAGAGTGGTGGACTCAACGATATGGAATGATCAAAAAACAGAATAAGGCCTTTTGTGTGTGTGTGTGTCTTGTGTTCTATACAACTTGGCACGCAACGATATTTTTCTCTTTGAAATTGAAAATATTGGCACGTAATCTCGGAAAGGTTTGCCACCCCAGATCTAAGCCCGTTCATCGAAAATTGAAGGATCTATGCGGAAATATGGCCGTAACAAAGTGCAAATAGAGCACCTTTTAAAATATTCGATCTATGTTTGTGTCTTATTCAAGACCGTGTGAACCGGAACTTTGCGAACGAAACAAACGTCTACCGTGGATGGACTCGACAATAAGACAAACACTTTGAAAGTGACGTTTGAAATGATAATTAATAGGCCAAAGAGACAAATTAATTCAGTACGCGGTTGTTTTTCTCGGATATATTATTTTTTAAGTTCAGACGAAATGTGTTTTCGGACAAGCTGAACATTGACCAACAAATGGTCTTCTAAACTAAAGGTCAACCATATTAGGAGTGCAAGAGAACACGATATAGCTGACGAAAGAGCTCAGGAACACTTAATATTGCAATCTTTAATTGAGCGTTACTTTATCTGAACTTTGTTTCATCATCATCATCATGTGTCATCTTCATATCTGAAGGTTGACGGTCATGAGTTGTTTCCACTTCGTTCTGTCTTCAGCAATCCTTTTTAGTCTTCCGTAGTTCTTTTCCTGTATGTGTTCCTTAACGTCGTCCAGCCAGTCTCTTCTAGGTCTTCCTCTGGCCCTGTTTCCCTCATATCTGCCCTCTAATAGGACTTTTGCTTGTTCTGTGCTTGAACCCCGCATTATGTGTCCAGCATACTGAGTTTTCCTGTTTATAATTTCTGTCAGGAGTTGTCTCTTTTCTCCAATTTTCTTTAGTACCTCTTCATTTGTTATTCTCTCTTGCCAGCTAATTTTCAAGATTCTTCTGAAGCACCACATTTCAAAGGCCTGTATTTTATTTTTCAACTGCTTTGTTAGAGTCCAGCATTCGCAGGAGAATGTGATAACCGAGTATACATAGCATCTCAGGATTCGTAGTTTTAGTGCTTGGTCTAGGTTTCTTCTTAGTAATTCTTTTTGTTTCCAAAAGGCTTCTTTGGCCATAGCAATTCTGGCGTTTATGTCTCTTGTGCATCGTCCATTCTCTGTTATGAAACTGCCCAAATATTTGTATTCCTTTACTTGTTCCAACTTAGTGTTATCAATTAAGATGTTGTGTTTCTCATTTTTGTGTTTGCTTACTATCATCGTTTTTGTTTTCTTTCTGTTAATTTCCATCCCGTATTCTTTGCTTTTGTCGTTTAGCTTGTTAATTATGAGTTGGAGGTCTTCCTCTTTTTCTGCAAAGATTACCGTATCATCTGCATATCTGAGTATGTTATAGATTGTTCCATTGATTTTCATTCCAGGAGTTTGTTCTAATGCTTCCTTTATTAATAGCTCTGTATATAGGTTTGAACTTTGTTTAATTAAGCAAATGTCTTTTCTCAGCGAAGACTGAAGACTTTGCACCAGTGTTATTTCTAGGATTTTGATTTTTTTTGGGGGGGGGGTCGGGAAAATCTGGGGTGTCGGAATTTTTAAATCTCTGCCCAGAAAAGGCTCTGACAAACAAAAAAAACAAAAAAACGAAAAAAACGCTACCAAGTCCCAAAAGTTCTTAAAAACTCTCTGAAAACCTCTGACAAGCAAAAAAAGGTCATCCGAAAATAATAGTTGGGGTTGTCTAAGCCTAATTAATATGCATTTGGCATACATACCATTGTAACATTACCAAATTTGGTGGGTGTCGACCTCAAATGGGGGGGGGTGTTAGGGGGTGTAAAAATATTCCTGATTTGCACTGTATATCAAAACTATAATCCAGTGGTTCTTAACCTTTTTACATTTATGTTCTCCTAAAACAAGTATAAGAGAACGAAGTATCCCTACCAGCGTACCTTATTCCAGGACAAAAGTGTGCAATACATTGAAAATAATTATAAACTGCAACAAACATCTAATCTGGTACAGAAATTTCTACAGTATATATAGTATACAGGGTAAAGTGTAGCAAAAGTCTTTAAACAGACTTTATTTAAGGATTATTCAGTACCCCTAGAACTTCCTTTAAGTACCCCAAGGAGTACGAGTAGCCCCTGTTTAAGAATCACTGCTATAATCGAAGTGCCAGTAACTAGACGTAGCTAACTCTTCTGATTTTATAGAATTTCGCGACGACAGTTAGCCGAGAAAAGCATGGAAGAATAAGCAATTCAGCCAGAGGTAACATTAGCTGGTGTCAGTGATGGAGGCCAGCAGGACCAAGGCCAAGGCCAAGGCCAAGGCTTTAACTCACAAGGCCAAAATCCTACCCAACAAAGCCAAGGCCAAGGCTAGCGTTTTCTGGACTCAGGCCAAGACCAAGGCCTAGCATCATTGACTGGCGCTACCGAAAGCACACACAAATGGCATAAAATTATATTGAAGTACGTTTTTAAGACAATAAATTATTTTGATTTGAATTTTGAACTGATGTTATAATAATTATTAAACTCCACTTTGAAATAAGTGATTTACAGTAATTTTGAACTGGTGTTATAATAATTTAAGCCTATTAAACTCCACTTTGAAATAAGTGATTTACAGTAATTAAGGTGCGACGTAGGCTTACCTACTGTACGCTAATTCTTAAGGTGCTGATTTAATATCGCA